>OVBX01003539.1:0-15019 GCA_900406325.1 Erucastrum elatum | reverse complement strand
TTTTTTTGGGCCCCCCCCCCCCCCCCCCCCCATAAACCCCTTGAGCATACCCGCGATATGGGTGCTCTAATGACTTAGAGACCTAACAAAGGACAAGTTAATAGACCTCAGCTGATTAATGAAAAGCTCAGCATTAGGTTGACTGATATAAATATGGGAAGAGATGCAGATGACTATAACAGAATTGTAGCAACCTTTCTTCATCATCTCTTTCTTTGTAAATAGTGGTACGCCATTATTGGAGGATCTTGGAATCTTGATCTCGTGTGTAAGCACTCGATATAGTAAATTTTAGGTACCGAAGATGTACCAAAAATTAGGAAAACTGTAAAAGCTTATACATAGTCGGGCTCAACACAATATTTTTTTTTACCACATGATTATTAATTAGTTATGTAAAATGCACCTATCGATATACCATAGTAGTCTTTTTTCCAAAGCAAACATTGGGTTCTTTTTGAATTTTGAGGCAACGTTTGGACCCTTTATTGCACAATATTTTTTTACCACATGGATATTAATTTAATATGTTTTTGATGTTATATTTTTCATAAGTTAAATAAATATCTTGTTTTTATCGGATTTTTTAATTAAATTTTTTATTCACATTTTTAAATGCTACATAATTTTATGTAAAATTATTATAACATATGTCAAAATGAAAGACAAGGTTACATTGGAGTGTGCCATGGCGGTCGCATGGACTGCCCTCATGCTAACACGGCACTGAGCTTATATGTGTTATCCTTTCTTGAGTTTTCTTCGATGTCTCTCTGTTCTTGTGAATGAGTGGAGTCCCGATCTGTAAACACACACGAGAGAGAGAAGTTAGTGAGTTAGAGAAGACATCAAAGTGAGCCAGAGCATTCAATCATTCAACCAATAGTAATCTTATTGGATCAGATTCTTCTACATATAGTTATGTAAAATGCACCTATCGATATACCATAGTCATCTTTTTTCCAAAGCTACCACTGGTTTCTTTTTGAATTTTGAGGCAAGGTTTTGTCGATCACTGAAAGCTTGTTTAATTTCATTATTAGATTCTATGTGCCTATATCACTATAATTAATGTTTCAGTCTTTTGCATCTGTAATGGCTTCACAGCCTTGATGACTTCATAGTCTCTTGTGGTTGCTTCATAGTTTCGTACTGAATATTTCTGAAAATATTAAAATATGCAGCAGCATTCTCTCTGACAACATGCTTTTTATTTGTATTCACATCATGATGACCATTGTTTATAGATACATATATACACATCGTCTGTCTTGCACAATGTGATAAGGTTTGCAAGTTGTATGTCGTTACTCAAGAACATCAGAGGCGTGTTGGTAGGAATTTGCCCCAATATATGTTTAAACTATATATAAGCTAGCTCACACGCTTTCATTCACTAATCAGGTTTTAATGCTCACAAACCATGGGGAGAAATTCTTATATTCGCTCTCTTCTCCACCGACAAAAACATTCCTCTTCTTATGTGGATCAAGAAGGAACTACCAATCGATATTATCCATCATCCATTGTCTTAAAACAGTAGACAAGTACAACAATATCTACATTAATAGAAAATTTGCATCAGTAGCTCTCAAAACATATTGCAAAACATGATAGAAATGCAAAAATGGATAGTGAATCATAGAGGCAAGAGAACAGCATTGCGCAGTCAACTATATGCCATACATTTAGAAAAATACTTGGGTTTTGTTCATATAATATCTTATAACAATGGATTGTTTATCATACTTTGTGTTTCAATGATCTGATATCATCAAGTGTTGATTTGAAGTTTCCTGTAATTTTTTTTTGCCTATAACATTTTCAGCTTCCACCAAAAACACTACTTTTAATTATCAAAATTAGTGATTTTGAGAAATAACGGATGTGGTTTAAATGAGATGAACAACTTGAAATCTGATACGTAAGAAAGGCGTTGAGATAATGTGTTGTCCTTTATTTATTTTCTAGTTTCTTTGGAAACCAATAGTGACATTTTTGTTATTATTTGCAAATCTATATCATTAAAATTCAAGTACAAAATTAGAGTGTTTGAAGACATAAATTGTAGTTTAAAAAGAAACTTTGTTTGGAAACATGGATAACAATATTAAATGAATTTTTTTTGGAACAATGATATCAGTATATTTAATTCATATTATTTACACATTTAATCATTGCATTTATAACAAATTAGTTATTTTCCTTTTATATTTTTTTTACACATTCTACCACTACATTTAAAATCAATTTAAATTAATTAATTATAATTCCAAACTTATTTAAACAAACTGATATCTCCATATATTGATCATTATTGATATTGTAAAATTACAACTAAATAAAAAAAATATTTCACTTAATTTAGGCAAACACATAAAAAATATTTTTTTTTACAAAATTCAGTTAGGCATAAACATTCGGGTATCCATTTAGGTACTAGTGGTTTCTTTCAGGTATAGATTTTTTGGGTTTTAAAATTTCTTTTTATGTACTTCCTTTTTGTGTTTCTTTTTATTTATAGATTCTAACAATACATTTAAAATCAATTTAAATTAATTAATTACAATTTCAAAACTTATCTAAACAAATTGATATTCATATATTTATCATTATTAATATTGTAAAAAATTTAGTACATAATAAAATTTACATTTAACTTCATTAAGACAAACACATAAAAATATTTTTTATTTGTTTATGAAATTAGTTAGGAATAGACATCCAGGTATCCATTTAAGTACGAGTCATTTCTTTCGGGGATATATTTTTTGGGTTTTAAAATTTCTTTTTAGGTACTTCCTTTTTGTATTTCTTTTATTTACAGATTCTACCACTGCATTTAAAATCAATTTAAATTCATTAATTACAATTCCATAACGTATCTAAACAAATCGATAGTTATATATTGATCATTATTAATATTTTACCAATATTACTGAATAAAATTTTATATTTCACTTAATTTAGCCAAACACATAATTTTTTTTACGGAATCCGTTAGGAATAAACATTTGGGTACTCATTTACCTACTGGTCATTTCTTTTGGCATAGATTTTTTGGGTTTTGAAATTAGGCCATGTTTGAATATAAATTTATGTGTGAGTCTCAAGCTGGATCCTCCGGATCTGTATGAATTTTGTTCTGATGTGTAGGAAACTAAAAATATTCAAATAACGAAAATATTTGAAAATGATTCATACTTGAACAGAAAATAAAGGCTGCAGATAACAAAAAATCAATATAAAAATACTGTGCATTTCTATTCAGAATCATTTTTTTAACAACAAACTACACAAATATGTTTGATTTGTATAAAAAATTAAATTCAATGTAAATATTTAATTAATATAGAAATATGTCACATTGTTTAAACAAAATATCAATATAAAAGTATTATATATTTGCGTTCTAAAATTATTTATTTTCACGACAATCCAAACAAATATATTGATTAGTGAGGGAATAAAGCAAAACCAAAAAAAACACATAGTCTACCAGAGAAACTCTATATGTCGAACTTATTATGAAGAAGGTTTTATTAAAATAAATACATTCAATTATTACAAACAAATAATATATTTTATAAAACTGAACCATTTTTCCTTAAAAGAGTATCATTCTCACTTTTATTTTTGAGAGTCCGGCATTTAAACAGATCGCCCTTATTTTCTTAAATAACATCTCATATTTGTTAAACTTGTTGTGAACCAACATAGTCATTGCGGCGTTTCATTGTTACATATATGGGTACATAGAAATAGAAATAGAAATGAAAACTAAGCATATATGTTGGTGAGGAACCGGTTGCGTTGCTAGTTTGTCTCTCATCTTGTTTCCATCTCTACTTAAGGCATGATTGTTTAAGAGACGCAGACGCTGCAGCGAGCGCATAAAAATACAAAGGACTTTAAAATGACAGGTCAGCAATAAATTAAAATAAAGAGTCAAAGGGTTACTAAAATTGACGCGAGCCACATATCCCGACATGTACGGGAGAAGCTGTTTTTTACAGCGACGAAGAAAATGCGGAAACGATGGGTAGCGTTGGTCGCCGGCGAGAAGTGAATGACAACGCTGCACTTACAATTTTCTGGTTGTTTGTTAATTTGATAGTTCGCCGCTGCGTCCCCCAAAAAACATAAGTCAAATTGAACTTCTTCAAAGTTGTGTCTTCTACCAAGTTGCTTCTCTTACCCAATTGTATACATCAAAAATGTAGAACACAATTATGATGACTATTGCCTTATTCTTATATCCTCTGCTCCAACGGTGCTGTATTGCCATTATCACGAGGCGAATACTGTTAGGAATAAATATTATTTGTGAGCAATCTTCTGCTAGTTATCATAGCTTTCCGGTGCTGACAAAAAAAAAAAACATGGCTTCCCGGAAACATTTTTTGTTTGGATAAATACGTGTGAGTAGGATATTTCGGTTAAACTACCTATACAGAACATGATATATGACCCTTTAGTTACTCATATAGTGATATAGGTGATACTTTCTCTATATATATATATATTTCTCTTTTTTTGTAGGTTGTACGTTTTATATATTTGGTAGATTATACATATAGGCTGCATATATCCCTCAATGTATTGTCTTTTTTTTTGAACAACTGATGTATTGTAATTTGCTGTTGGCTAGATCAACAAATCTTCTCGTCTGGAGCTTCCGTCATTGTCAACCCATCACTAGCCACCGTCCCAACGAATCTGTTACCTCTGAACAGAACATTTTCCAAAGTATTACATAACTGATCCATGCAGGTTCCAACAAGTACCTATCTCCTCTGCAGACGCTCCTTAGTATCGCTTTAGCGCACCTCTCTGCTGATTCCACTGGCAATACGCTTATTTGCACCTGCTTCATATGATCTAATAATGTTAACGTAATAACGTTTAAACTAAACTCCATCGGTTAATTTTTATTTTCTAGTTATTCGTGCATATATATCTTCTAGACATTATTTGATGTGGTCACTACAACTACAAGGGGTTAACATAATTATGACAAAGATCATTATAAAAAAAATCAAATCTAAACCATTAAATCTATGGTAATTACCATAATTAAAAATTTAAAAACAAAATAATTTAAAGATTAGATAAAAATTATAAACTTCACACTGAAAAAAATCAATAAATAATTAAAATATTCATTTACTTTATTATTATTTATATATTTTCATTGTTTCTAATAAGAAATCATTCATATATGTTAAAACTGTGAAAAGATATTCGTTCTTAGGTGTTCAAAAAATTATTTCATTCTTGTGCTTTATTTTCGTGATTAAATTATTCTATATAATGTTTATGGTTTTGATTGTTCAAAATATAATATATACATGATACTATAATTATGACATAAATAAAAAATTTAAATTATCATGAGTAAATAAAAAGTGATTTATATTAAAGCATTTTTAATATTTTTAACATATGAAAATACTTTGCAAAATAATCCGTATTACATACTTCCAAAAGTTATCTATTTTTAAAATAGATTTAAAAATATAATATTGCTTTTAGAAGTTATATCCTTACCATATTATGGTTTTATGAATAATATAATATGATTTTCAAAATTTATTACATGATATTAAGATTACGGTAAGATGATCAAATTATTATAGCTATTTATTTTTATTTTTGGGATAATTTATTATTTTTAATTGTCGTATCAAAATTAAAAAGTTTTATAAATAAATATACTTTTAATTAGATAGTTAGATAAGTGAGCTATATTAAGTTCATAAGGATAAGTCTAATCAAATTTCTAAATTGAAGGTATTCAAATTTTAGTCGCGGTAAAATAATTTAAATGAATAATTGCCTTTTGATTTATTAGGTTTAATAAACATATTTTATAAGTTTAATCTTTTAACTGAAAGCGACAACTAAAATTTACTAATTTTATTTTAAAAAGAAATAGTATACAAATTATTATTTTTGAAAATTTAAAATAATTTTATTAAACTAGAATATCTTAAATACTATCAGATTAAAAAATTAAACTAAATAAAAAAATACAAATTATTACTAACAAGCTTAAAATTAAATATAATAAAATGTATATTTATATTTGAAAGATTAGATGAACAGAATTCTTGGGTAAATATTTTTCTTAAACAAAAATATAAAATTCCAGGTATACCTCGAATGATAAGTTCTCATACATTTTTTGTTCAAATCCTTGTATCCTACTATACTTAAATGATACTGAGTTAGACTGTATTACAACTATGAAAGTAGATAAATTAAGCCAGAAATGCTTACATCTCTGAGCGCTTTGTTCACTATGAGTTGTCCATTCTTTGTCATGAACTTGCCTTGGGTCATTTCTGAGTCAACTACCCCAGGTGCTACAATGGTAACCCCGACCTTTGATCCAAACTCAGATCTTAGTGTTTCATAAAATGCGATCACGGCAGCTTTACTCGCCTGAATCCATCAAGAGAAAATCAAGGATGTCAGATCAGTGTTTAAGATCAAAAGGTTAACAAGTGCGATCGAAAAGACAAATGGATAGAAACGTGTTACACAATAAAAGCTCAATCGAGGTGAAGCAATGTATCCACATCCAGAAGCAATAACCACAATCTTTCCTCTAGACTTTTTTAAGTACGAAGAAGCAAAGAAGGTGCAATACACAGATCCCCAAAAGTTTATGTCCTGTGGGAAATGAAAAGAAAAAAAAAACATTTACAATGATTAGTAGAAAACATATTTTCTTTACACAGATCTTTGGTCTGAGTAAATTTACCATAGCTGGCGTAGCTTTGGAAACATCGTCCATGTCTTCAAACAAATAGAGTGGAGCAACTCCTGCATTTGTAACTAGATGATCCACTGCCAAAAATAAAACATATATAAAGATATAAAAAATCCACAATTAGTACTATGGATTTTTATATTAGTACATATGAAAAAAAATAGATTTTAAAATTTCCGAATTACAACTTGTTATATGTTTTTATTAAGAGTTTAAACAAATTCTCAAAAACAAATAGTACATTTATTTTAGCTGGTTTTGGCCATTGTAACTCAAATGATTTATAAAGTACTAGCTCTAGATTATTTATAGTAGCTCTAGATTATTTATTAGTAAAACGCAAACAAACCATCTAGAATATAATTAGGATCATTGACATACATCGGCCAAAATGAAGAACCGTGGCTTGGATAAAACGTTCGCAGTCGGGGAGTTTAGAAACATCGGCGACAATGGGGATGACTTCAGGGGACCCATAGAGCTCAGCGAGAGCCGCAACGTGGAAGAGAGGTTCGTCTCTTATATCAACAAGGGCTAAGTAGGCACCCTTCTTCCCGTATTCACATGCTAAAGCCTATACACACCATCACATCCGAATCTTCTTAACTTTTACTAACCATCAAACCTTAAATATTTGTTCTTAAACATACCTCGCCTATGCCAGATGCTGCTCCGGTGATTAGAACCACTTTTCCGGCGACATTTTCCGAGAAAACATTCCGGCAGATGGAGACGGCAGACTTTAGCCTCTGGTAAATTGGATAGAAGACGAAAAGTCCGTACAAGGCTAAAGGAGGTAACACAAAGTTGATGATATTGTTCACTGAATCCATTATCCATGCATGGAGTGCTCTGCTTCACTATTATTTTTTCGTTGTTCTCTCCGCCTTTTTGTTTTTTTTGTAAGGCAAGCTCTAGTGGCAATGTGGCAAACCTACAAGCTGAGGTGCTAACATGTGTTTCTGCAGTATATTTTGGAATCATAACATTTTATTACAATAAAAAGTTGCAAAACAAAATCCAAAATCATCTTCTTTTGTGCCAACTCTACCTACGGACATGGAATTAAAAGAGGGTATAACTCATTCTAATTAACAGAATGATAAAAGTTCCGGGGAGGATACAAGCATGTAAATAGAAAATATGTGTCTACAATATATACAAATGAAAACATATGTGGGAATCGAAATTCACACCGTCAATATATCGTATAAATAAGAAAAGTAGGAAAACTCTAATTTTTTTGAGGTTCCGAATATCTGAAAAACCACACGCCAAGCAATCAGAACATGGAATATAACGAGAAAAATAAGAAATCGTAAAGAAAAGAGAGCAAAAAAAATCTTATTCCCGAATTCACGTTTGAGCGTAACAACAAAGTAAGGTGTCTGGGCTACGAGAGCTGTTGACAAGATTTTTAATTTTAAAACCCGAAAGCGGCTAAACTTAATTGAGTGGCAACTCGAATAACAAGAACGGAAAAAATGCCTAAATTGTTCTAAGTGCTAGTTTGCTGTGGAAAAAGTTTTCTCTTTATGTCTCTCGTCTTGAACTCCTTATATACTCCTTTCTAGATTGGTTTACGCCTTCCTCTTTTACCTTTAAACCGTCATAATAAAAAAATGGAGATATTCTATTTTTCCGTTCGTCAGGATTATCTATGGAAACTTTCCATTTATCCGTGAAATTTGATGTTTATCCTCCAAGCATAAACCGTCGTAGGGCTATGGGTTTAAGAAATCGTAAGCGGGTCTCGAATCAAGTTTAGGGCTCTTTGGACCGTCTTTTGATTCGAGACGTTCGTTACGATTTCGTTGACAAAGATAATTTTCCGCGGTTTTATCATAAACCAGACTGATGATCCCATTTGATCGAGAAATCAAAAATAGTTAGCCGTAGTTTGCGAAATATTGTAATGAAGATAGTCGAGACTGCAATTTTATGTTGTATCGTCGTTTCGGAAAACTTCAGATGCTACAGAAGGACCGGGATGCATGCATGTTTGGTCACTATAGCGACCAAACTTTGTCTGAGGCTCAATCGCTATAGCGACCGAGCTTTGTTCGTAGCTCGGTCACGAGCTTTGTCCGTAGCGAAAGTGTTCGGTCCAACGGATGTAACAATTTAATGATGCAGCTGTTGGAACTATTTTTTGAGCATTATGAAAAATGTATTCATATGCTAAAAATAGAGTTAGTGTGAATGAGAAATGGAGGTTTAATGTGTGTGATTTGAGAAACTTGTATGAAGTAGCAAATACACACATTAGATATTTGAATTTGGATTTGGGGTTTTGATTTGTTAGTTGGACTTCATGTTCATTAACTTAATCTTATAAACCAAAATGTATATGTTGATCTTTTATATTGATAAAATATAAAAAAGAAATCCATTTTAATGTATATTATTTTGTTTGATTAGGTCAAACAATAATACTTTTACTCTTTAATTTCTTGGTCAAAATGTGAAATGAATTCACATATTAATTGACAAGAATTAAAGACTCCATTAGTGCACTATGGAAGTTTTATTTTTGTGTTGAAAAATGAATTTTGTGCTTCTCATTATTTTTCTATAAAATGGCTTGTAAGATATAGACTTTCAACAATTATAAAACAAAAAGAAAGACTTTCTCCCATGTTAAATAGTTATGCTAGTATTTTATTATTTTGAGTCTGAGAGTACAACACAAAACTAGGGTCGATAGATTCTGTTTTTTCGGTGATGGTAAAACAGAAACAATGCTGCAGTTGTATCCTGGGAATCTGAGCGTCATGCAACCGTCACACTACGGAGCGTTTAAAGAATTAAGGAAAGAGATTAACCATCTTGACTCTGCAATTCTTCTTTATTTATTTGTTTCGGTATAGTAATTTTAGTTTATGTTCTTATTATCTTTTTATAAATATCAGTTGTCCTATGGTAGTGAAATAATGTTCCTACAGCAGCCAGATTTAAGTGACTTCTACAATAAACTATCATATACAAGTTTTCATGTAAATTTTGGTCCCAAGAAAATAGCTCAAATTTGTTGTTAGAATATGAACTGATCTTCAATGAATGCGATTCTTGCCGCAACAGAAGATGGATTATGTCCTTTTACAAAAACTATTAAAGGAAAAACAGAAGATGGATTCACGTGTGAATTAAATAAATTAGTTGGAAACATTATTTTCTGTAATGACTACTCGTAGAGAAAATATAGTTTTTCTTAAAAGAATTATTTATTGATCATAGCACAATTTCCAGATACCTGGAAATAAACTGATAGCAGCAAAGAGGTAGACGAGTCCTAACAAGAAAAACGTCAACCACAAAATACGAAAAGATACAAAAAGTTTAGCTAGGCGCACAACTCAAACAATACATTATTAATGTCTCTAAATAAGATTCACTAGTTAAACGTTGTTTTGGTTCTCGAAATCCTTGTTGCGCTGATCTTTCGGACCCGTAATGTTCTGGCTCTTGACCTCGGTCACCTGAAGCCAGTTTCGGTAACAGTATGAATAGCAGGCAGTAGATGAACCGCTGAATTCAAAACTGGACCCGGCATAACAGTAGCTAGCTTCGCTATGTCGATGGAATGGTCGGACACCGTTTTGGATTTCTCGGTCTTCTCAGCCACTGGAGTTTTGTAGTACTTGAATAATATGTAGAGAATCATTTGAACAGCTCCTAAGAACGCGCCCAAGACATTTGGAAGCTACAGTGTTCAAAATTAGATGTAGAAAACATTATTTTTCCATTTATTGCCGAAATAAAAGTAAAAAAGACCGACATAGCTATAGAACAAATTACATTTTGTATTTCTAGTATTATTGTACATTTAGTAGGTCCAGTTGTTTATATAGTGCTAATCATAAAGCGAATTATATGCTTACGGTTTAAAATCAATTTCGTCGCCAAGACATTCATATTATACTAAAAGCATTTACATATATAATTTTAATATGTTGAAAAGAGACAAAGGTAAACTACTCTTTTTGCTTTTTCAAAGAATCACCATATACTGTTGAGCTGTCCTTTATTTTATGCTTAGAAATTATCGAATCTGAATAAAATAAATAAACTCACCGCAACGTAGAAGTCTTTAATAGCGAGACCGTAGAAGAGCCACGTGATGGCGCTAAGTGTAAGAAACAAAGATAAAGAGAATGGCATAAACTCCACACTTCTTGTCCGTACTACTAGTCTCTGCATCAATTATTATTAATTTAAGTTATTTAATAGAAATTGTACAACTTATTCCATATAAATAGGAAAGAGGGACAAAGAGACTATCTATTAATATAAATTTTTATTATGTTCTTTTTTTGAAAACTTTTTTTTTAAATTTTTTCGGCACATGTCGGAACACTCCTAACATCCTTACTTCGATTTTGGCCAACCGCATGTGGTAACACACGAGAGACCAGCTTCCGTCCAATATCCTCGATCCTCGAAAGGATGGAGGACGAGGATTTGTGACACCCAGGCAGACTATGTTCTTTGTAAGTAAAATATGTAAAATATGGCTTCGTCGCATAATTAAATCTTACTTTTAGGATGCATGTCTAGAAATATGCATAATACGTACCATGATACTTAGAGGAGCTGCGAAAACAATGACGGAAAATCCAACACATATCCCTCCGAGAACTTTCTCACGTGTTGATCCTTTGGTTAAGAGCTCGCAGATCAGAACAATGGCGGCAAACCCCAAAAAGTTCAGGAGACCAAGGACCTTCAAAGTGGATATCTGCATGGATGATCATTTAAAAGCTCTAGCTATTAGCTAACCAGATATAAAACTATGTATACATGTTTATGTATGCGCATGTATATGATCAACGTGAAATAAAAAAAAATGTTTCAACATACTCTAGTTTTCTTGTTAGCATAGCTAATGAAAAGGATGATGTAAATGCTTTCAATGAAGCACCCAACAGAGTTTATGGTGATGAGAAGGAAGCCTGAGCCATCTTTTTGCATTGCATAGTAAATCCAAAGCAACGCGCTGAATAAAGCCGAAAGATACGGAAGAGACTGAAAGCCTTCGGTAGATCTCTTCTTACATATCCTTACAAAAGTCGGCCTACATAAGATTGAGGAAAAAAAGGTTTAACTAATTAAAATCGACTAATAAAATGGCAGAGGTTGTATTAATAACATGTTGATGCTCTTACACTGGGGCCAGGAACACGACAAATGATATTATGTTGCCTGTAAGTATAAATAAAAATTTAAATAACATTGTTTAGATGTTAAAACTCATTATTTAGATTATTTTTTCTACCCTAAATCACCGGTTAGAAATATCATAAACATTCACAAGACTGCCACATCTACTATATATTGATTTTTTTACTATCGTCAAATGCTATACGTACGTACTATAGATTTGATAAATCTGAGTGAATTATATATACGTACCCATGATCCCGAACACAAATGCCCATACATTGGGAGGTAGAGCCATTTCTTGATGTTTTCCTGATAGAGCTCTTAAAGCTTCCTCTAGCTCTCGAAAGCGAAACTCTAGTTTTGTGAGTTTCAGCTATAATTTTACAATGGCAATGATGGGAGGAATATATAGAGGGTTCACATGTGAAAGGGTGCAATGACAATACGTTTAAGACGACATCGTTCCAGAGTAATGAAAGAAGGACAAGTCACATTATTGGTTCAGATATTTACTATTTTTTTAAATGATTATGTATGATATTTTCATATGGTATACATTCTTGGCGTCTATTAAATTAGTATAAACTTTATACGCCTAACCAATTTTTATATTTTAGTATTATACTCATACAAATGAGTTTTAACACTTTAATTAATTTAAAACGAAAACAAAGAACGGTCCACAGAGGCTCTCATCTTAAAGTCACAAAACGAGTGGTTTAGTTACTAACTTCGGCGTAACCAATAAGCCCCTGATCGGCTGATTGCTCTTTTAGTTAAACCATTAAAGTAATATGATAAGTGGTAAAAAGGTAATATGATCACTACGCCTTTTCATTTAATTTAAATCACCTTCAAAATTTATAATTCCCTGATATATTGCTGGTTCAATAAGTCAAGGTGTTCTTGAGCTTGTTGTCTATTATATTTAAGGCGAGGACGAGATATTCCAGGAATTGATGAGCATAGCATGGAAATCAGTTATGTCAAAGTGAAGTTAGCCAAAAATCAAATTGAATTAGGAGAAGAAACCACCAAGCATGAAGAACGATGGAAAAAACCGAGTTGAGACTTGCATAATTCAACTCCAGTGCACTCTCAGCCATGCAAGCGTGACAACGAAACACTTAGACCTGATTTAAGAGTGCGAGACTGCTAAAAAGCTTAGATATTCCTCATACGCACTTTCACTTTGAGGGAACTCCTAAGGTGAAGAACTCAAGAAAATACTTCATTGCCTTTGAATTCGAAATTATGATGGTGGTGGAACATGAATCAGTGATTTAAGCTCAAAAGCAGTGGATATCAAGAATCAATGATTCTGAGGAAGACATATAAGGATACAAATATTTGGAAGAAGTTATGTGTTTGCCAGCAAAGTACAAAGTAGTTGAGATGCTTAGAACATATGAAATGGAAATGAAAGATGTCAAGAAAGGAAAATGTGTGGCGTTGTATTTAGGCAAGTTCTAGATCTGAAGCCGAAGATGAAGATCCTGTCAGTTTGTTGGTTACAAAGTTTGACAGAGTCCTGAAGAACGTAGCATCGCCAAGGGTAAAAAAGGGGACCACATCAAGACGTCCAATAGAACCGGAGAAAGTTGAAAATAAAACCGAAGTTAGTGTCACGAGCGAAAAAGTTTTGGTCACTACAAATCTAAGTGTCCAACAGTATAAGAAAAGAGGTCGGTGTTTAGGGTGAAAAAAACAAACAAACTCAACTTAAATGCGTTAATGATCAAATTTGTCCAACAGAACTACTAATTTAAAGATGACTTATTAAAAAAAAAGACAATATCTGATTTATGATTTATATTATGAATAAACTTCACTGATTTGAAATTCATATTTTCACTAATTATTTGATATATTTTATGTATCATATCATATAATATAATAATATATGATTAGATGTAATTTAACAGAATAACACCAGAATACTAAAAAGAAGTAGAGATGAATTTCATTTAAAAGGAAAAAAACAAACAATATAGTGTCTTATTATTTATCTTTATGTAAATTTTATATAGTTTTATATAAAATTTTAACTAGACAACATATTTGTATAAGAGTTTTGTTATCTTATCAAATTATGTCATATTTTACACACGTTTAATTAAAAATACTATAAAGTTTATTACTTATTCTATTTTTATTAGTTTGAGTTAACCCTACTCTATAGAAGAACTTAGATTAACCGCCAAAAAGAAGTGCAACCTACATATGGATTCTCTATCCAGATACTCATTTAGGCCTGATATCCGTATTAGAGGTGGGAACTTATCGGTTTGGTTTGGATCCGGTTTAGTTTGATTAGTTCGATTATATAATTTTTTCAACTGACTTAAACCATAATTGTTTTGGATCGGTTACAGTTTGATTTGTATTCGGTTTGGTTTGTGTTTCAGTTCCGTTTAAAGGGTTCCATTAGTTTAGTCATCTGAAGAGAAATAATGTTTTAAAACATAACACATGATCATGAAAATGGAAATCATCATGTTGGTGACTATGAAAAATAAATTATATAAAATAAATCTAATATAAAACTGAAAAAAAATCTTTAAAAAACAAAAAAAAAAATATATTTATAAGAACACCATGAAATCAATGTTAACTAAGCTAAAAGGAAAATTAAAAAAACATTGCTAATAATGTATTTTATTTTAAACAATGTAAATTAAATCTAATATAAAACTGAAATAAATACCTTCAAAAACCACAAAAATTTATAAGAACACAATTAAATTAAAGTTAACTAAAAGTAAATAAAAAATTGAAAAAACCCAACACCGTTAATAAAGTTAATAGTAGTTTTAATCTTACGATTTTAGTATATTGTATATTGGTACTATGTTTAATATATATAACTAGATCTCTACCCGCACAACCGTGCGGGTGATTATTTTCATTTTATACATATAAATATTTGATTTACATGATTAGTGGTATACAATTTAAATGTTTACAAAAATGCTAATATTTTAATATAATATTTTCAAACAAAACAATTTCATAAAAATACAATAATTTAATTATTGTTTCAAATTATTAGTGATATGTTTCTTATTAAAACATGAA
>OVBX01003536.1:0-16621 GCA_900406325.1 Erucastrum elatum | reverse complement strand
TGTTTTCTATGTCTTTAACTTAAAAACTATATGTTATTTTTATACCTAATATAAATATTATAACTACACATTGTTTTTATGATAAAATAAATAATGTAAAGTAAAATAAAGCCCGTAAAATAATAATATAAATGAGGCTCAATGATCCAAGCCTAAAAGAAGCTCAAGAAATTGAATGGCTGATGAGACATCTCAAGACTACCATAAGAGATAAAGACGACAAAAACCAAAATCATCGTCGTAATCGAAACTCCCATTGCTCGACCTCCAAAAAACAATCTCCATGCAATCTCCAGTTCGTCTTCTTCTGAATCTCTTATTCTTTATCCATGGTTCAATCTACGAGAACATTCTTCGTTTCGTCTTCTTATAAATATCAAAGTATTAGCTTAACCTTTGACACCCACCGTATCTCCAAATGTATTGATGGATATTAATCTATTTTGGTTCTAATTGAAATCTCCAAAGCCAAAATTCATTATGATTCTTTCAGTTTAGATGTGTAGATCATGTTATAGTTTTAATGTAAATTCACCCGTCCGTAGAGCGGACCAACTACTAGTACTTATTATAGGAACGATTTACATATATATCTAAAAAGTCAGGTTTTTGTGTAGAGTTTTCACGTTTACATTTTTTTTTTTGTAAATCTTACAGATTATATAATAATTTCCATTTTTAAAATCGTCATTTGATGTGCGTTTACGGTTTTACATTCTCTTTTTGTTAGGAATACGCAAAAGTCAAACACAAACCAATAAACACTTCTTCAACTTAGAAAGCTGTAGGTTTAAGCCTTTTCACTTTATCAGCAGCATCTCTTGACTTATCCTCTAAAACATGAAGCTCGATGTTGGTTGTTGTCAAGGCAGCCCACAGCCGAAGCGAAAATAGCCCCAGCCTTGGCAAGTTGACAGAATATAATTTTGGACCGATATAGTATATTTTCAGGAAACATTTCCTATGTTTTAGCATTGTTGGAATAATACGGATCTCATTGAACGGAAAAGATAAGTCTCATACGGACATAACTTAAGAATCTTTATTAGGCGATTCATATCATTGTGGAACCATTGAAGAATTATTGGAGTAACATTGAAGACCGAATGCTGTGGCTCTACAAAGAAAAGAGACTCTCGATGTGATTTGGGAAAACATCCATAGCGAATGTGCAGCTGCTATTTTCATATGCTGTGTGTTTAGAAGATAACAACTAATTCAGATCTCAATTGCTGGCTGGAGAAGATAATTAAGAATCATTAATTTATGGGTGATTCCCATTATTATAGAATCATTGACGCAATTAGTATCCCCTTTAATCGTTGAATCAGTATTCTAATGCAAAATCCTAGAAAGAAATATCATATGAGAAAATCTAAGTAATGCATAGACATGAACTCAGTGAATCAAAAGTAACAAAGTAACACTGAAGAACATCAAGGTACATAAACATAAGAAAATCACTGGAGAGCGTTGAGCACCTGAAGGTGGTGTCTCTATAAAGAAAACAGACTCTCAATGTGATTTGGGTAAACTTCCATGGTGAAGTGGTCGTCGCTATCAAGTCCACAACGGCGTCTAAACTCATCCAAATTTCTTTCAAAAAGTACTTTTCTAGTACTATTTCTCCTCGGATCGAAATATATAATATAAAAGGCTTCATAGAGACCATACGAAGCAAAAACATACTCACCAGTATCTGTAGTACCCACAAAATGTATCAAGTCCCTCCGTATGCTCCCATATGGTAAATGAAGAACATAGCGTTCACGTGTCCATATGTGTCCATTTGCATCTTTCAAAATATTGAGTTCAACATCATCATACGGATGATCATAAGTAACTAAAGCTAACCTTCCTTCATAGGGTATCATATGAAACGAGTAACAAGAGCGACCCTCCGGATAGTTTATGATATTGAAGTATTCAGATTTGACATCAAAGCTCATTATGATACAATGATTATCACCAAGGAGACAAGCTCTATAATACAGAATCCCGTTGAAGCATCTCCCATATCCACTTGGGCGATGAATAGGGCAACGTCCTTTGGTTATTATTCTCCATGATTCTTGAGCTCCCAACGTAAGAACTCTAGGCTGATCAGTATATTTTATTGTCGACATGAGCAATACTTTGTGTTTACCTTCCAAAGGATCGTAGCCCAAATAAGACCCCCAATCTCGACTCGAGATGCATTTATGAGGATGTGGTAAGGCTAAAAACTCTCTCAAGGTTGGGTTCCAAATCTTCAATAAGGATGTTAAAATTAATCCGTGGATGCTGTCGGATCGAGAATATCCCCAATCTAAGTTTGTTATTTGGTAATTATAGAATGGAGAACAAATTGACCCGTCAGGAATGTGGTGTTGAGTACACGAGAAAACATATTTTCCTGAACCTGATGAGATGGTGACCAGAAGAGTTGGCGATCGTGAAGGGGACCGAGCCGTGAACGAGTTTATAAAACTCGGAAGTTTGATAGAAGAAGACCACAGCTTCGAGACACATCGATTTCTCAGGATCGATTTTGCAGGAAGTCTTGAGAGTATCCCCAAGGTTATATCAAGAGGAATATGATTTGGTTGTGATCTAGNTGGACCGAGCCGTGAACGAGTTTATAAAACTCGGAAGTTTGATAGAAGAAGACCACAGCTTCGAGACACATCGATTTCTCAGGATCGATTTTGCAGGAAGTCTTGAGAGTATCCCCAAGGTTATATCAAGAGGAATATGATTTGGTTGTGATCTAGCATCTCTGGATATCTCTCGTCTTCTTCTTTTCTTCATCCATGCCTGATTCCTCGACAATAGTTTCTTCTTCAAAACCCTCATATTAAGTCTTGAGAGTATCCCCAAGGTTATATCAAGAGGAATATGATTTGGTTGTGATCTATCATCTCTGGATATCTCTCGTCTTCTTCTTTTCTTCATCCATGCCTGATTCCTCGACAATAGTTTCTTCTTCAAAACCCTCATATTCTTTTTTCCAGTCATATTTTCCCCTTTTTACGAGTATTGTTTATATTTAGGGTTCCATATATAAGACAACACAGTAGCCGCACGACGTTATATAATAAAGAATTTCCTTAGTTGAGAGAAATTTTGATTTTCCTTTTTTTTATTCAGAAGTTCTCTGTAATAGTATTTGTCAGTTTTTACCCTGCTGACGTAAACTTTCAAGATGGTATATTACAATAATAATTAATAAATAAAAAAAAATTATTTTTATAATTGCTCTTATTAATATTTTACTTTTATTTTCTTTATTGCTACATTCCTTTTATAACTAAATCATTATCAAAAAAAGAAATTTATATAAAAGACAATATCTATAAATATTTTTTTTTATTTTATTTTTATTAATAAAATTAGAAAAATAAATTTTGTACAAAAAGGAAATATTTTAACAATTAAAATACAGTATTTAAATCTAATTTATAATTTTTTCCTTAGATTTTTTAAAGAATCATAGGATATTAAAAGTCAAATATCTCCTTTCTTAATAAAAAGAAAAATATATGATTATACCTTTTGATGGTTATACAACTTTTTATTTCTGAAATTATATGCACAATTTACTCTTTTTACTTTATAGATTTTTAACCTTAGTATTATATGAGTGCCTCCAAAATTTGTATAAATAAACAACTGATTCTCATAAATCTAAACTATTGACATGATGTATTGCGACGGCTGAGAGATTTGCCTATAGACACTTGGACACTGATAGGAGCTGTCCTATATGCGGTGATCCTGAGGAAACCATTAACCATCTTCTCTTTGAATGCCCTCCCGCCCTCCAGATGTGGGCCTTATCGGACTATCCGTCCCTTCCGGGTTACTTCCCGAGTACATCTGTTTTTCAGAACATGAGCCTCCTCTTCTGGAGGAAGGAAAACGTGGTCTTTATGGAACCACTTATTGAGACTTTTCCGTGGTTCTTATGGTATATATGGAAGGCACGGAATGACAAACTTTTCAATGGAAAGGAGATACCACCGATACACACTCTTCAACTGGCTACCGTTGAAGCCGAGTGCTGGAGAAGAGCAAACTTACCCGAGGACGGAGAGGAGGAGGAGGACCTATCTGTCCTGCCGGTTATCTCCACTCTCCCTGGGAACCCTCAACGCCCGACTTGTCAAGTTGATGCCTCATGGGTCGATAATGGCACGGTTAGTGGTTTAGGGTGGTTTTACACGGACCAGTTGGGAGTCGAGAGATGTGGACTACAAGGATGTCGAAAGAGCCTATCAGCCCTCCATGCTGAGATGGAAGGACTTATTTGGGCGATGTCATGCTTGAGAGAGCTCCATTGCATTGCGATCCACATGGAGACAGATTAAGCTGTTTTGGTGGAAATGTTAGATAGTCCTGCCGACTGGCCGGCCTTTGCTTCCGAGCTTGTGTCTTTCCGCCGTCTCAAAGATGTTTTTTTGGATTTCAGCATATCTCACATACCCAGGACTAGGAACGTGCGTGCAGACTCTCTCGCGAAGGAGGCAAGAATTAGCGGCACTCTTTTTCCCCATATAGATTAGACCCGGCCGGACAAAGCGTCTCTTCGGAACGTCTCAGACTCGGCTACCAATTGATCTACGAAGATGGGAGCTGACAAAAAAAAATCTAAAGTATTAAACAGTTTATATAAATATAAGTATCAGTCAATCATTCATTGTTCACAGAAATTCTTCTTATTCATAAAAACTAAGTCTTTATATTGTAAGAAAACAATACATATGGCTTCTATCATAAAGTTGGTTTTTCTTTACATGGATGCAAAAATAAAAATAAACATCTTGAGATTTTGGAAAGATCTCTTAAAGAAGTTTTTGTTATTGAGATGGTATTCATTGATGATGAGATAATTTGTAAAATTCATATTTTCCAATTTCAGCTAATTTTAAAATTATAAAAATCAAAATTGAAAAAATGAAGTAAAAATAATTAACACATTTAAAATCAACTTTTATGCTGGTGATTTTATAACTATAGAAATAAATATCATGACCAAATTTAACATATTGCGCAAAAATTTATAACACTACAACTAAAAACTTATAAATAAAACTTTAAATAAGATAATATAAAAATACATAAAAATACACTAAACTCATAAAATATATCTTATTAAAGTAGAAGTACTTTTAGAATTTGTTTGGAAACAAAAATAGTAGTAAAAATATATAGTTCTGTTTGGAAATATGGATAATAGTATATTAGAAAAAAAAATAATGGGCTATGCTATCAAAAAAGTTAGAAGTCCATTACATTATATTAAAAAATAATGGACATACTTGATATACATATTTCAAATTAAATAATAATTTAAAATTGATTTATATCAAAAATTCATTCAATAATATTTTATATATATTCAAAAATGATTTTTACTAAAATATTTTTCAATAACCATTGTAAATATGTTTTCAATATAAAGAAGAAAAATACAATACAAAGCCCAATTTCAAACACCAACTTAAAGTATGGTTTTTATATTTCACATCAATATTTAAAAATATAATATGTGCATATTTATATGATTGTACATATAAAATATTATTAATTATATGATTATTTATTTGATGGTATGTATAAAATAAGCTTAATTATATGATAACATATATTTTTTGTAACCTATGATGACACATTTGGATATATAATAGTGACTAGATGTGGGCATTAATGTTTGTTTTTGGGTCTCTTTGGGATTTCGTGTTCGGTTCGGATCTTTGCGAATTCGGTTTGAATTTCGATAACCAATTTAAATTATTGTAAAATTTTTAAAATTCATTTTACGCTTAAATTTTTTTTAAATCTATAAAGAATATAATATATTAAATATTAATTAGAACAATATATGTCAAAATACCTAACTTAACAAATAGCAATGTATTAATTTATTATTTTATAATTAACTTCCTAAATCTAAATATACTACACAAATGAGGCTATATAAAAAACATACACAAGTGGACATGTAATTTTGTAATATCTTTAAACATGTTTTTGTGTTGGTCCAGTGCTAATCAAACAAGAAATATGACGTACATACAAAATGTAAATACAAGATTAGAGACCAAACCAACTCATACACACCGAAAACCATTTCATACAAACTCAAAACCATATAAATTCAATAGAGTTATGTATAAACCAAATATACAAGACTAGAAATAAAATTACCCAACATACAAACCTTAATTTTTATGGACTATCAAACTGATCATTGTTATATTGATTATTCAACTGATCAAATAATTTGAAATGAAATCGATTTACCGCTCAACGTAAAATTTTACAATAATGTTTATGATTCACAACATTTTACGCACGTCTCTGTTACATAAAACAATGATGAAATATATATTTAAACAATATATAAAAATAGCTAAGATAGAATCGTTAAATTAATTTGTTTTCTGAAGTTCTTATATATACTATAAAATATATATCCGTGCAGTCACACGGATCAAAGATCTAGTATCACTTAAATTATTATATTTTAATTTCTTATGGGCATGGATGAGTCGTCTAGTAAGTTACTAATCGACAAAAAAGTTAATAATCGACAAAAAAAGCTGTCGGTGTGTCGATTAAAAAAAAAAGAAAACAACAAAATTATCCAAATGTTTTTGTAGAGTTTAGAAAAAAATGGAAAACGGAGTGTTTGAAAAAAAATATTATAGCGATTTGATTTTCACAAAAGCTAATTAAGTCTTATAACACTCTGGCTTGTGGCATTTGTGTAGACACAATCCGCATGTCTTTTTGTACGAAAGAAACTGGTGCACATTCCCAAGTTTACAAGCAATAGGTGACACAAAACCACCAAGGCAAAGGTCAACATGAAAACATATTCCATAGCTAAGAGCCAGTTGACCAAGCAGCTCCTGAATTGAAAAAAAGGAATAATATTCTCCACACTGGGTGCATATAGAAGAACATAAAAGTCCTTCAGATTAAAGCAGTTTTACCTCAATATGATCAATGATGCGATGAGGGAATCTTGGTGCTGATCCAACAATCTGAAAACAATACTATGATTTTAGAGTCAATGTTAGTTTCCAATACGACAAAAAGAAGCAGCAAAAACGTATAAAACATCGAAGTCTCTAAACAAGAAACAGACGTACTCTATTTTTAAAAAATCTTAACTCCAGCAAGAAAACAAGTATAATTAATATATTATAACATGGTTTTTGTCTTGATGTAAGTAATTTAATATTCTTCTTAAAATGTTAGCTTCTTCTTAAACTCCCCAAGTAATTTTCCATTTTTAAAAAATCTTAACTCCAGAAGACTCAAGTCTCAGTGATACAAAATAACCAATTGGTCCAAGACGTTCTCCTGCTTCTCTGTCAACAATATATCGTTGACTCAGACATGTACAGCAGAAGAAGAAAAACTAAAGAGTAGAAGATACTGTAAAAAGAGAGGAAAGCATTAAATAGACTGGTGGATAATTTTTTTTGTTACACTAAAACAATCTGCAGATTCAGACCCAAATCCACCTTTTGTTTCTATGTAGCTTTGGACTTCTGTTTCATTTTCAACAGAATCATCAGTCTCACACCCATCAGTAAATGAAGAAGATAAAGATAAAGGATTAGAGGATTCTCACTTGAGGAATCCCATGTGATAACAACGCATGACTGTTTCTTCTTGGAATGGCTGAGCCGGAGCGTGGAGAGATTGGAAAAGCCATTAGCCACAAAAAGGCTCTCAAGTTTCATGGTATGCTCTGTTTCTTCTTTTTTTTTTGGTCAAAGGCTTATGATTAATTAAAACTGATTCATACAGCGTTCATTAAACAAAAGGAAGCTAAAGTGTTCTTCGCTAACCCGTCAGCCACACAGTTTGCCGCACGAGGAATTAAAACAAAAGATAAAGTGGAGAAGAGAGGAATGAGGTGCCTGATATCGCATAGCAGTCCCGCTATCTCGTTCAGAACGTTCCCTGATCGCAGGGCAGAAAGGAGGACACTTGAGTCCGACATGATTTGGAGGCGTGAGATGCCCTCCGCTGATGCTACTTGCAACGCTTCCCGAATAGCCAGAGCCTCAGCGACTAGAGCAGAGCAGACATAACCTCGAGAGGCTGCACCTTTGATCTCCAGATGGCTCTCTTTGTCCTGTAAATACCAACCAAAGCCAGCACAATTAAATACAGTATGCTCTGTTTATTCACCAACTTGTTCTAGCCATGGTATGATTGTGGGAACGACCTTTGTCGATGCCATTGTTGAATTTCAGACAGGGCCGGCTCATTACAACGCTGGGCCCTTGGGCAAATTTTTTTTTTGTGCCCTATAACTATTAGTTTCAATACTTTCCTTTATTAATTGTGTCTAACAATAGCTTCTAACGTCCGTGCACTTAAGTACATCGTCTCAAACCTTATACTTCATGTAAACTATACTACAAACTGATACAAATCCAGTGGCATCTATGTTAAAGATGTATGTATTTGGAGTGGGCCCCGGGGCGGTCGCACTGACCGCCCCCCATGCTAAGCCGCCCCTGATTTCAGAGAAAAGTAACGAAAAAGAAATGAAAGTTTCACCCAAAAATAATGTTCGTATGATCTAATTGGATTAGCAAGAAGAGATGTGAGGAGCAACAAATTGGCTTGTGAGATTTTAAGGTGGCCGAGAATTAAAAATCAAACTTGATCTCTTATTAAGCTTTTTGGTGTTTCAGGAGAAAAAAACAAACAAAGGAAAAATCTATTCTATTAATTCTGCAGTATAACCTATTGATACTAGTTGTGTCCAAAAAAAACATATAATACATTTAAATATAACTGCAACTTATTTTAATTTTTGAATCTAACCACCACGTATACATGCCGGTTAATTGCCACATTAACCACCATGAACAGTTTGATTAAAAATATATGGATGCAGTTATTTATACAAACGTCAACGAATACATCACGTCAGTACCAAAGGAACATTTGTGCCAATGTATATATTTTTAATAGTATGTGACTATAAACCCAGATACCAAAGAAACAAAAATATTAAAAAATCCAACTGTGTTAATTTCTTTTAGAATCATTAACAAATAGGTAACTATTAATTATGTTAGTTTTTTGGCACAAATATTTTTTAACTAATTGTGTTAGAAAACTATTAAGAAAATATAATATGATGCAAATTTTAGGATTAAAATTTTAAAATAATTTCTGAAATGAATATGACACAAATGTAGAGTTATGCAGCTTCATATATTTAATATAGTTATCAAAAATTATATTAAATATAAATTAGTATCAAACATAAATATGGTTATAAAAACACAAAAAAAATTAAATCTCTCAAAAAAATTAAAAACACAAATACAAGAACTAAAATTCTCACTATAATAATTAAATTTCTCAAAATATAAATATGATTATTCAAACATAAATATAAAAATATGATTATATATACACACAAACTTATAAATTATATCAGGCAAAATATTTTTTAAAAAATATATTATCAGGCAAAATATTTTTTAAAAAAATTATATCAGGCAATTATCTTACAAACAAAAATATTATCTTAAAAAATATTAAGAAAATCCTCTGATTCGGGAGGAAACTTCAGTAAGTTCTTGACATGTGGGAGATAAAACGGTTTAGGATAAATCTGAGGTTAAAAGCATATTAAATCAAATTAAAATGATATTATGACAACTTTTTTTCTTTTTGGGAGTGTTTTATACTTAGACTCAGCTTATTAGTATCCATTTAGTGTAAGGAAAAAGTGGTCTAGCTGTTTGACCTTGGAACGAGTGTGTCTTTTGTCATGAGTTGGATTACATTCGGATGCAATTTTTTAAAAAAAATATATATTAAAATAACGTCATTTGGTGTTTTAAATGATTACTTTTTCAACAAATTTTGAAAGATTCTTGATTTAAATGACAACTAGAGATTGACTCGCGGGAAAAGGCAAGAATATAGACGATTCGCAAGGAAAAGGCAATTATTCATGTGGGCAGCAACTGTTGGATTCAGAATGGGAAAGTTTTGAAATATGAAACTACTTTGGTCGAGCACCCGCACCCGACGAAGGGTTTTTTTTTTGTTTGTCGTCATGCTTAACAAGGTATCTATTCAATTATACTAGTTATAGTGGAAGCTTAGATTCAGTAGTTATTACTAAATATAAACTTTTTGAAGAGATACTATTCTTACTCCCTTAGACTTAGACAAGGCTAAAAGCTGTTCTTAGGCATATGTTGGCTAGATGTCTCTTTCATTGTTGTTCCCTTGCTATGAATCATTTAGCTTGTCGTGGCACTGATGACATTGTCCTTGCTTTTGGTTATGATGAACTGTAGAGCAGAACTGCAAATTCGTCTGGTCAGTCATCGAGTCAGACAACTTAGTTATTTCTCATACGTTTTGCCTATCGCTGGTTCTGTGAGATGATTTCTCAGTGGAAACTCCTTGAATCCTATATGCACGAAATGGTAAAAAAAAACCCTCTTCTTCTGTTATTCTGACTGAGCCAAGACTGGTTCCACTACTTAAGATGCTTATACTAAACTTTGTCGACAGGAGCGGAACGACTTAAGCGAGTTTGTGTCTATATCACAAGAAGTCTCAGGTACTTGTGCGTAGTACTGTATTCTATCTGTCAGAGACATAGATTAGTTTGCTTCATGTTGTATACAAGATGCTTAACGAGAGAGCTCTATGAGAATTTCTCAGGTCATGTTCTATATTGGAGGGCCACTCTCCAAGAAGATCAAATGTAAGCATTTTTTATTTTTCCAAGAGTTAGGAAAATTACTTGAAATTTGGAAGTCATGGCTTCTTGTTCCTTCTGAAGGCGTTGTGTATGGAGTATGCCACGAGATATCTTCATGGCCTTGCGTGAAATATGGAGAAAACTCAGAAGAAGTCTATTTTGGTCTGAAAACTGGAGAGGGTCTTTTGGAGTTCAAGTGCTAGAGTAAGATTCAGAAGCAGACATGGATTGCTGGGATTCAGTCCAATGTCTGCAACTGTGCAGAGTAACTTGTCACGAAGCTGACAAAGTACTTTCTCAAATCATTGAGCCTCAATGATCGTATGTCATATAGAATCTCGTAAATACTTGTTCACAATTCACAAATACTGTAAGTGAAACAGAAATCTTCCAGAGAATCGTAGTACTTGCTTGTTTCACTATAAGACAACAGTCTTGTTATACATAAACTACATAATTGGTAAAATTATAGAATTTAAAATATCAAATGTACCAAAATAGGAATACTAATAAATAAAAGTTAATTAAAAAACAAATAAAACATATGAATTACTGGTAAACAGTTTTCAACCACCATAAAAATCATATAAAAACAGTAACCAAATTTTTTTCCACAATGGGGTTTTTTTTTAACTTTGATTTTTGTTTCAACGCAGTTATTTCTTTTTACATACTATTGACATATAAGCATTTTTTTTAATGAGTTTACAATGCATGACTTTAATATTTGGTACATCTTCCAATTTGGAAGGATTGTTTCTTATTATAATTCTTCCATTTTTTTTTCTTTTTGGCTTTTATACTCATCGAAACTATAGTCTTTGTAATTCACGTAATTACTACTATAGATTATAAAAAAAAATTATTATACTTTGTAATACAACAGTTTTACTTTGAACAAAACAAAACGTTTATTATAAAACAAAAGAAATCTTTTTAATAAATTAAATTAATGTAAAAAAATATATTCAGGCTTGGAAAAAACAAATCTGTAGTTGTCGCTTATTAGTTTGTTACCTAATTTAATATCCCAAATCAAAAGATGGTACGTGGGATTTAATTTTTGATTCAAGAGAGAGAGAGAGAGAGAGTGTGTCATTCGATTCTTTAAAGAAAAGAAAAACAATCAAACGGAAGAGATTCCCTTTTGCTCTCTCACTTCTCCCGCCCATTGTCATCGGGATTTTAGGGTTCTTTCTTTCGCAAGAAAATTCAATTCATTCGTCTCTGTATCGTCAATGGGTCCAAGATCGGAGATAATCAACGGAGCGATTGAGTTTGTGCTGCCGAGATTGACCGATCCGGCGGATCTGTCTGCAGCTTCGCTGGTTTGCAAAGCTTGGTACGAGGCGGATCGTGTGACGAGGGAGCACGTCACCGTTCCGTTGTGCTTCGCCGCGAAACCAGGTGGATTGAGCGCACGGTTCCCGAATCTGAAGTCTATCCAACTTAAGGGTCGGCCACTATCTGAGATTCGTTCGCCTGTGGTACCAGATCGCTGGGGAAGCTTTGCAACACCTTGGGTGAATGAGATTGCGATATCCAAGTTTTCGGTTGTAAACTCAATTCGTTTCAAGAGAATCATTATCACCGATCTTGACCTCGATGTTCTTTCTATGGCTTTAGAAAACAGACTCAAAGCCTTTGAACTAAAGTGTTGCTCTGGATTCAGCTCTGATGGCCTCTTCTTAGTAACGAAAAGATGCTGGTACTACTAACTTGATTTACTTGACTCTTTGGTTGGTTCTTCTTTGTATTCCTAATTTTAACGGTTTTGTGTGTTTCAGGAACATAGAGTATCTTTTATTATCGAGGAGCACTTTAGTGGAAGAGAAAAATGGTGATTGGCTTCATCAAGTGGCATTGCACAACACCCATCTTAGTGCCCTCCACTGTTATCAGACAAACATTTCTAAGGTGGTCATTGAAGATCTCGAAACCATTGCAAAAACATGCAGCAGCTCTCTGGTTTCACTGAAGATTAGTGGCTTTGATTTGTTGAGACTTCAAGGGACCTTAAGGCTAGCTAGTGTGCTTGACGAGTTTTATGGTGGAGCCATTGTTGAGGATGATGACCCTGACAAGTACTTCGATGCAGAGATGTATTATTTTCCACCAAAGCTGTGTCATGTTGGTGGCTTCATTGGTCTCTCTGTCCAACATACCTCGATCATGGATGCTTTTGCCGACAGACTCAAGACACTGGATCTGTTTGGCGCTGTGCTCGGAACCTATGGCCACTCTACGATTCTGAGCATGCTTCCCAACATTGAAACTCTGAAGACAAGTAATTGCATTGGAGACGAGGGACTCCTTGTCCTTTCTCAGTTCTGCAAGAAAATCAAGGTGTTAGAAATCCGTGAATCTTCAGTGAGAGATGATCGTGAGCGTTATCCTGTCACAGACAGAGGAATGATACCTGTTGCTACAAACTGCATAGGCTTAGAATCCATTACTGTATGCATGATGCAGCTTAGAAACAAAACTCTACTAGCCATTGCTGAGAACTTGAAAGACTTGAGTAACTTTGACGTGCAACTGTTATGGACCACCAGCTTGATTGTAGAGAAGCCACTAGACGTTGGAGTTAAAGCCCTCTTGAGCAGATGTGAGAAGTTGAGAAAGATTCGTTTGTATCTTGAAAATGATAGTGTCACCGATGTAGGAATGAGCTACATAGGAGAGTTTGGCAGCAGATTGAGGAAGATAAAATTGCTCCGTGTAGGCTGTTCAGACGCCGGTCTCGATGGATTGAGTCGAGGATGTCAAGAGTTACAAAGGCTTGAGCTCACATGGTGTTTCTTCAGTTTTAGGGGAATAGCTACTGCCGTGACCAAGTTACCGAAGTTACGGTACATACGGGTTCGTGCGCTTAAAAGGGCTGAGAGAGGAGATCTCTGCATCATGATTCAACCACATTGGAGAATTGAGCTGTGTCCTTCCACGTTAGAACTCGTTGCCTATGCTGTAACGAGCTTTCTCCTTACCCAAAGGAAATTTTACGCTTTAACTGAGAAATTTCTTCTTTTTTTTTACTGTGGATAAAAACGCTGGATATTGCATGGTTTGTAAAAAAACATATACATCAATTTGTTTTGAGGGTTGGGTGTTGTCGAGTACTTTTTTCTTTTTCTTTTTAGTTTTTACAAGATAATGAAAAGAATAAAAAAAGTTAACTCTCATGCATATTTTATAGTCCACAAAAATTGGTTGATTTTTTTTTAGAAATCTGCACATTACTTATACACGAAGACCATTTAAAAATTGTTTCATTTAACTAATAAAATATAAATGAGCCTATTAATTGCATTAATTAAGTTTAAATTTATGAAAAGGAAAAAAAAAACATGACGTTGAAAATATAAAATGTAATCAACACATGATCCTATATAAAACAAAACAAAAAAGAGGAAGAAGTTCGATAACATTTGACCAATTCCGCTAGGGGTATTTTACCCAATATCCTAAGCTGTATCCGAATCGAAAAATCCAAATTGAAATCCGACCACACAGTAGCAAAATATCCAAACAAGTATTAAATTAGAAAAGATTGATATCCGGATCTGAACGGATAACACCTCCGAAGATAATTAACCGAATGGATATCCGAACATATATATATATATATACTTATATTTCTAGTTTACATCTTTCATCTTATTTAAAATAATTATATTGATGTTACACATTTTTCAAAATCATATAATATACTTGTAATTATGAAGAAAATAATTTGACACTTACTTAAAATGCATATCAAGCTTTTTGTTTTATGTATTAACAAACTTTACATTCAAAATGTAAAAGCAATAATCAAATTAATATATTTATTTTGAAATGTTATCTCTAAATTTACTACTCTTTTAATCTATTAAAAAATAAAAAATAAGTTAAATACAATTGATATATTTGAATATAATAAACTTAAAAAATGAACTTTATTTTTTTTTTCTTTCAAAATCTACATATCTGAACCCGACCCGAAATAACCGAGCTAGAATTAAAAATACCTAAACTCCATCCGAAATATTTTTCAAAAAATAAACTCCAATNGGCAATGGTAAAATGTGCAGATTTTAGCTTTTTACGGTACTTTTTTCTTTTCCTTTTTAGTTTTTACAAGATAATGAAAAGAATAAAAAAAGTTAACTCTCATGCATATTTTATAGTCCACAAAAATTGGTTGAACTTTTTTAGAAATCTTCACATTACTTATACACAGGGACGGATTCAGGATCACATTACTTGTAGATGGGGGCACATGAAAATTATACACTGTATCTAATTTTCTAATTGGGGGCACTCCTTATGTCTTGTACTAATTACTAAAAAAATTGAAAAAGAGATGGGGGGCACGTGACCCCATACCCGTAGCTATGCGTCCGCCACTGCTTATACACGAAGACCCTTTAAAATTTGTTTCATTTAACTAATAAAATATAAATGAGCCTATTAATTGCATTAATTAAGTTTAAATTTATGAAAAGGAAGAAAACATGACGTTGAAAATTTGAAATGTAATCATCATATACATGATCCTATATAAAACAAAAAAAAAAGAGAAAGGAAGAAGTTCGATTAACATTTGACCAATTCCGCTAGGGCCTAGGGGTATTTTACTCGATATCCTAAGCTGTACCCGAATTGAAAAATTCAAATTGAAATCCGAACACAAAGTAGCAAAATATTCAAACAGTAGAACCTTTATAAATTAATAATCTATACATTAATAATCTTTATAAATTAATAAATTTTGCCGGTTTTAAATTGGGTCGGTGTTAAATATAACACAAATTGATAAAATAATAAGATAATAACATTTATAAAACTTCTATGTAAATATATAGTACCCTTAAAATCATTAATTAATAATCTATCTATATGTAATTTTTATATATGTACAAGTTAAATATTATATTATTTGTTTTATACTCACGATGATTTTTTTTTTATTTTTCTTAACATTTCAATACATTTTGATAATATTTAGTAAAATTATATCGAAAACCACTTAACAATTCTACGAAACATAAAAATATACAAAAATAAGATAATAAAACAATATGGAAGTAAAATTTCTAAAATTTAAATAATGTACATACGGTAAAATAGTATATTTTCTTTTTTTAAATAAAAATATTCAAAAATAGAAAAAATAGAAATAAGAAAACTTTGGTAAATTAATATCTCTATAAATTAATAAAATTTCAAAGTTCAACATTATTAATTTATAAAGGTTTTACTGTATTAAGTTAGGAGAGATTGATATCCGAACCCGAATGGATAATACCTCTGAAGATAACCGAACATATATATATATATATTTACCCTTATATTTCTAGTTTACATTTTTCATTTTATTTAAAATAATTATATTGATATTACACATCTTTCAAAATCATATAATATACATGTAAGTATGAAGAAAATAATTTGACACTTACTTAATCTATTTATTTCGAAATTAATGTAAAAGCAATAGTCAAATTAATATATTTATTTCGAAATGTTATCTCTAAATTTACTAGTCTTTTAGTCTATTAAAAAATAAAGAATAAGTTAAGTAAAATTGATATTTTTAAATATAATAAACTTAAAAATGAAAAATCTATTTTTTTCGTTTAAAGTCTACATATCTGAACCCGACCCGAAAAAACCGAACCCGAACTAAAAACCCCTAAACTCCATCTGAAATACCGAAATACTCTAAAATCTGAAATACCCAATTCGAATTCGAACATGTACTCGAACGCCCACCTCTTGTACAATGATTTATTCAGTTTTCAATAAATAATTAAATATAAATAAATATATATATATATATATATATATACGTATTTACTAGAGGTTTTGTCAACATTAATTTTTCTT
>OVBX01003535.1:0-16628 GCA_900406325.1 Erucastrum elatum | reverse complement strand
GTTCGTGGACCGACATAAATATCATTTTTTCAGTTTCAGTATATATAACACATTATATATCAGGTTAAATACTTATTTAATTTTCAAAATTGTTGTATACAAACATTGTATTTTTGTTTGTCAACAAAAATTATACAAACATCGATTTAGAAGCCAAACTGGTGGAACAAAATCAATATATAAAACCATAGTAAAAGAAGAATTTTGATTATTTCATGTAAAAACTTATCTGCCCATTGTATTACAAAGTTGAAATCAATGGATTGCTTGGCAAAAAACATATTCCGCTAAACTATATAGTTTTTGGTGATTTTAGTAAATTATTATTTTTTTCTAAGGAACTAATTAGCTTTTTTTTTTACTTTTTTTTTTTACTTTTACCAGTCGCAAATCAATGTCACATTACTAGAGAAAGCAAAATAAAAAAAAATAAAAAAAATTCTGGAGAAAAGAAACCGTGCAGCCCAGAACTTCGACGCTTTCTCGTCTTTTGAACCAAATCCGAGCTTCTTCATATCCCTCACTTGAATTCGTTTCTCTCCACAGATCCTTTCGTTTCCCTCCTTCGATTCATCAATTACACACACTAGAACACCCGATCTGCCCCCCTCCCCCACCCCTTCCTGTTAGATTCTCACCATATCTAGGGTTTCCAAGGAGCCCCGAGGTATTCTACTTTCTCCCCTTTGTTCAGTTATTTCTCNCGAATGCGACGAGTGAGAGACGGGTTTATAGAAAATCATAATAATCGACTAAAAAAGCTGGGTCCTTTCGTAGAGTGTCTGATTGACATTGTTTGGATGCATTTTGTCTGTTTTTAGTAAAGTTCGTTCATTGACTGGATTACTGGCAACACACGTAAACTCGGGTTTTTTTTTTCTAGCAATTTGATTGTTGAACGCTGTCTGTTTCCGACAATTGATTTTTGAGTATTTTGTAATTGTCTCGCACCTTCTAATTTATTCAAAAGAGAGACACTAACTGAGTCAAGTTGATTTCTTTATCGTATCAATTGTTCTTTAAGAGTTAGCATGGTTTGATTTCATTTTGTGAGCCTAATCATGCACTTTGCTTACAGGTTTGTTGTTGGATCCTGTAGCTTCGTAGTTATGACCTCTAGCACGACAGGAGATCGGAGGTTTCTTTTCTTTCTCTTTATAGTGTCTCTTTCTTATGTTTTAATACTGGATTATGTTTTTTATTTGGGGTAGAAACGTAGTTTTTAGGAATGTTTTGCCCTCTTGTTTCACTTTGATGGTGGTCTTTTCTTAATATGAATGATATGTTTACAGTTTTCTGTATATTCAAGATGAGATCTCTATATACGTGCATGGAGTGTAGAAGGGAACTCTGTCTCTGGCGGGCTTTCTTTTAGAGATCTTGCTAACTAATTACATTTTCTGGATAAATAAGCAGATGGGGTACTACAAGAAGAAGTGGCATGACTATATTGGGAAAGGTTGCTGTTCCGAAACCGATTAATTTACCAAGCCAAAGGTATTTGATGAGCGCATGATCATATTTATTTGGTTTTTTATATATACTCTGGTTCCTGAACACTTCTCTTCTGAATTCAAGGTTGGAGAACCAAGGCCTTGACCCTAATGTGGAAATCGTTCCAAAGTAAGTGTACCTCTTTCAGATGCTATTTCTCATTCTTTATTTGGCGTCATAGATTTAGATAGTTCAAGTTTTCTTCTGCTCATATATTGTAGGGGAACCNTTCTGTATATTCAAGATGAGATCTCTATATACGTGCATGGAGTGTAGAAGGGAACTCTGTCTTTGGCTTTCTTTCTTTCTTTTAGAGATCTTGCTGACAAATTACATTTTTCTGGATACATAAGCAGATGGGGTACTACAAGAAGAAGCGGCATGACTATATTGGGAAAGGTTGCTGTTCCAAAACCGATTAACTTACCAAGCCAAAGGTATTTGATGAGCGCATTATCATATTTGGTCTTATATTGTATAAATATACTCTGGTTCCTGAACACTTCTCTTCTGAATTCAAGGTTAGAGAATCAAGGCCTTGACCCTAATGTGGAAATCGTTCCAAAGTAAGTGTGCTATTTCTCATTCTTTATTTGGCGTCGTAGATTACATAGTTCACGTTTTCTTCTGCTCATATATTGTAGGGGAACACTTAGCTGGGGAAGTAAATCGTCTCTGAATGCGTGGGGGACATCGTCGGTGTCACCACGAACTGAAAGTGGTCCTGGTTCACCAAGCCACCTCAGTAATCGTCCTTCTACTGGTGGAAGTGTCACTCGACCTTCAACTGCTGATAGTGACAAAGCTCATGATTCTTCCTCTATTGCTTGGGATTCGAACTCCCGGCCTTCATCAGCATCCGGGGTGTTTCCATCTAATCAGGCATCAGTTGGACTACAACGTCCACATAGTGCAGACACAAGACCTGGAAGCTCGCACTTGTCCCGATTTGCTGAACCCGTGTCAGAGACTTCTGCAACATGGGGTCAACATGTATGGTTCTTCCCTCTAAAATAGTGTCTATTATTTATCTGAATCTGCTAAGCATCAGCGTTGTCCTTTTTTATATCCTTACATCTGTTGAAGCAATGTTACTGTTCTCTTACTTCACTTTTGATTAGCTGCAATAAACGCACAGTAAGTTCGTATGTACAGGGAGATGTTCCAACGAAAAAGGATGGGTTTTCTTTGACTTCTGGAGATTTTCCTACCCTTGGTGCTGAAAAGGAAAGTTCTGAGAAGAGCTCTATGCAACAAGGTATCATCTCTAATCAGTAATGTCATTCTAAAAAAAATACAAACAGCAGTCCCTATGTAAAGAAGGGCACAATAAATGTTTCAGTTTGTACCGAATCCTATCTTATACTCTGCCGCCCGTTGCCTTCTAGAGAGTGACGTTACCAAGACATGTTCATTTTGCAAATTTGTACTTATTAATGCGATTCTGTTGAGAAAGTATTTAGTCAATACTTTCAGGCTTTCCTGGCTAGCTCTTGGTTGAACACTTTTAGGATATGTGCCCCTTGAGGGTTTTAGGGTTACCTAGATATAATGTGATATTGTGTTATGAAGTGGATACGTAGAAACGGCTCTTAGAAATTACGATTTTGCAGATGCCGGTCGTCCTGCATCTTCGTCGGGAAGATCTGTGGAAGAACGAGGTGTGGATTGTTGAAACCCCTTTTCTATGTTAATAACATATTTTAGCATTTCATTCAAAAGTTACTTATGTTTATTAGGGCCTTGTTACCCTCAGAGGCTTTCATGTGAATTCGTCTTACTCCTTTATTCACCTTCACCTCTTTAGTGGATGTTCTCTTGGACACTATTTCTTACTATATCTTTTCTCGTGTATTCAGAAGCTAATGTACGGATTGGAGATGACAATGCCTGGAGAAGAGATAATCAACCATACAGTGAAGGTGCACCTAGACATTGTAGAGAGGAAGGGCAATTGGAGTCTCATTGTCCCCAATCTTATCCTAATGCTAATTTTCCTCATCAGTATGATGGTTGGCGTGGTCCTCCAGTGAATAATCATCAAGGTGGTGGCTGGTACAGAGGGAACCATCCATATGGTGCCCCAATGGGTCCTAGGGGTTTTCCTGTAGATCCTTTTCCATTTTATCCTCCGCAAGTTCCCCCTATTCCTGGGCATGAGGCTGGTCCTAGGGGTAATCACCCTGCTAATGGACAAATGTTCAGGCCTCCTATACTTGATTCTTATGTCCACCCAAGGATGCAGACTAGGCCTGGGTTTTATCTTGGTCCAGTGCCACATGAAAGCTTCTATGGTCCTCCCATGGGGTACGGAAGTCCCGGCAACAGAGATCTGCCTTTTGCGGGTAGGCCTGCGGGTCCTCATGCTTATAGCCAGCACCCTGGTCAAGGTGGATATGATAAGTCTGGAAGTTCAGTGGCTGTGGAACAGAATGAGCCTTCACATTCTCCAGAAAGACAAAGGCAATACAAGGTTCTCTTAAGGCCCCAAGATGGTAGGCATGGGGACGATGAAGCAAAGCGGGAAGAATTTCTAGGAAATAGGCTCCCGAATGCAGAGAATGTAGCTCAACAGATGCAAACTTCCCAAAACAACAGGAGAGAAAACAGCAATGAGGCAAGTGACGAGGTACAACCGATTAAGGCAGAGAATGCTCCCCCTGAAGATCCCAGTTTGATTCAGAAAATAGAGGGCTTAAATTCAAAAACGAGAAGTCATGATGGTTGGCAAAATGCTTCATCTGTCGTCAACAGTGATCAGCTGGAAAGCAAAACACGTACACTCAACTGTGGGAACTCTGGAAATAAAGTTTCAGCAAGAATGCCTCGAACTGGTCATGCAAGTGATAGTATTAACTCATTACACTATAAACATGGTGATCCTGCAACCGACAAAAACGCTGAGCTGGCAGCTATTAGTGGAAGTTCTGTATCCAGGTCAGTTATAATTTATTAATAGCGTTTCGGCCACTTATGTATCCTATACGTTAGGAAAATTCTGATGTTAGTTCCTACAGGAGATCTTCTCAACAGACTCAAGGCAGAGCAGATCATCAGCCGCAACAAAGAGTGAACAATGAAGGTAAGGATGGTTGGCGGAAGACAAATGTTATGTCAGGCTCCTCCCGGGCAACTTTGGCTCCAAACTCAGAAAACTTTGCTGACGTAAATGTAGGTGACTCTTTGGACACCGGTTCTATTGGGAAGCCTGTGTCTGGAATATATGTAGACCCAAACGACGACCAGGTATAAACTTGTTCATGTGATCGTTATTCTTGTACTTCTTTTTGTTGTTTGTTGCCATCCTATTTTGGTTTTACTGAGTGTTTTACATGTTCTTTTAAAGCGTGCTACGATGAGAGAGTTAGCCAGGCAGCGTGCTCAACAGAGGCAGAAAGAGGAGGAAGAAAGAGCAAGAGATCAGCGGGCTAAGGCTCTCGCGAAACTGGAAGAGTTGAATAGACGTTCCCAAGTAGCTGAGGAGGGTTCAGCCAAGAACTTGGAAGCTGCATCTGATTCTTCCATCCCGGACATACCAGAAGTTCCTCGGTCTCTTTCACCTGCACGTATGGCTGCAAAATCTACAGAATCTACTGAAGAATCAGGAAAACCCTCAATGCAAAACGCGATGACTTCAACAGAAGATGCAGATTATGTAGACCCTAACCAGCAGGACAATCTTCCACGCCACCGTGATGGCGCTGGCTCAAAACAGAAGCGCTTGGGTAATAAGCAGAAGCAACATATCGTATTTGAGAAAAAAATGGCAGGGAATACTCTCTCTGAAGCTACTACAGAGATGTTCGATGTTGTTCCAGCTCCTGAGGTGTCAAACCAAGGTGTAATTAGTCAAAACTCAGACATGCCAGCAACGTCAAGCGTTTCAACTGAGCAAGCTTTCACGAAAAGAAAAAATAACAGGAACGGTAAGAAAAAGCACAAGGTTGAGGAGACCAAATTAATGAACACGACAGGAGCTACCGTTGGAAAAGAAACAAAATCGGGAGATGAGTCAATTGAGATTGGTAGGGTTAGGGTAGCAGAAATAAAGTTCGGGTCTTTGCCAGTCTCAAGCTTGGATATCAAAGCGTCTGGTAATTCGTCCGACCAAATCAGTTCCTCCAAGAACGAAGAGTCCCAAAGCAGAGCAAAAACCAACTCGAAATCTCAACACTTGCGCAAGACTCCAAGAAACTCGCTGGCAAACAAGCCTGCAGATAAATTTCCTGGTAACACTACTGTTGTTTGGGCTCCGGTGCAACCACAGCAGAAGCCTGATATCTCCACAGGTGTAGGGAGTCAGAGTACTGTTCCTGAGTCTAGCACCTCTTCGAAGAGTCTGCATCAAGGGCAGACTAATTCTAGAAGCAAAAGAGTGGAGCTGGAGAGATATGTAGCAAAGCCCATCGCAAAGGAAATAGCTGAGCAAACGGTCAGTAAAGATCCAATAACCGCTGCTCCAGAAATGGCAGAGAATGTTTTGCAGAATGAAAATTGTGGAGGTGAAGGTACAGGAATTCTCCAACGCCCTGGTTCAACTGCGGGGAAATCTGGGTCTCCTTTAAAATCAAGACATGTGAATGGTAGGCAGGGCAAGCATGGTAGAGGTTCTGCAGCATCTACTAAAGCTTTGGAGGATGGACAATTTGGAACTTCAAACCAGCCCATCCAAGGAACGGTGAACCACACAAGTAATCAATCTGGACAAATTGCTGTAGACTCTTCTAAGGATCATGTGTTGCACACAGCTGTTGCCCCTAATGTTAATAGGGGAGGTCAGTCTGGTGGTCGTCAATATTCTAGGGACAGAACTTATGCATCTCAGAGAAGCGATGTTGCTGAACACAAACATCAGGGGTTTACTCCAGAACAGAAAATGACCTCAGCTGATACACCAGACCATTCTCAAAACCGATCTGCCAGTCAGGAGGTCCAGGGTGGGCATAATCCGAATAGTATGTTCCAAAAGAACACAGGCCAGAATCGACGGTTTGGAAGAGGGCAGGAGCCGCACGGAGGTTGGGGTTCGTCGATGCAAGAGAATATGAACCATCACCATCAGAGGCCACTTTCAAACAGAGGTAGACAGAAGCCAAATGTGCATTACGAGTATAAGCCTGTTGGGTCACATGCTTATGACGGAGAACAATTGAACGACAGTACAGAAGGTCCAAGATACAGGGAGAAGGGGCAGGGAAACCAGAGGCATGGTGGACAAAAGTCGTACCAACAGCAAAGGGGTAGTGCTGGGAGAAACGCTGCTCATGGATTATCAGATGAGAGAAACTAAGATTGTCATCTTTGTGATTAGGTAGTTGAGCTGTGTTGGTGAGGCCTGGCCAAAGGAGGAGTGGCATCTGATGAGGACTTATGTGGCAGATAACGAAGTCTTTGCTCTGGAGGTGGTTTTTATGTATTTCAGTGAATGATTTGATCTCAACTTTAGCATTTTGTATTACATTCGGTGGCAGGTTGGACTTACCTGACTGTTACTTAAGCCTTTGCTCTGTTGCTTGTTTTTTCTTTGTTCTCAGAGTGTGGGAATCATCTTATCTAACATGAACTATTTCTATTTTTTTTCTTAGAAAGCTGAAACAGAACTATGTATCATAAAATCTGCCATCCCAACTTGTTTGAGATTATTGTCTACGCGATGATAACCTCAGTAAAACCCTTATGGTCTTTCAAACCACAAATCACAATTGTTAAAATATACTATCTACTGTATTTAAGAGATTGATATTTTAGATTTTCTTATTTTATTAAAAAAGTTGATGTCTTAAATTTCAATTAGTGCCGTTTATATAATGACTAAAATATAAATTTAAATGTAAAAGATACTGTTAAATAGTTGAAAGCAAATGTTTTTTTTTAATTAATTTAAAATAAAATTAGAAAGTATTCTTTCTATTTCATAACTGATTTTTAAAAAGATATAGTATATTTTTTTATCGATTAGTTACTTATTATTGTTTTATGCAAAACGAGATATATTAAATAAAATTAGTAATTTTTTAATTGGAGTACAATTTTTTTAAGAAATTAACTATTTTGTAACATAAAAATAATGAATAAAGATAAGTATTTAATTATTTTTTAGTATATAAAAATAACTTGGAACCCATTTTCTTCAACTATAGTATATTTTAAAATGAAAAGCTATTAACTATCTCAATGCTTTTTTTTTTTAGAAAACTATCTCAATGTTGTTGGGCAATATGACAGACAATATGAAATCATTAAATGCAACAATATCTAGTTAGGTAATCCATTAATTCTTGTTAATGTCACACTTTTATGATCAGAGATTCTTCTTTATTGGGCTTTACTTAGCGATGTTGGTTTTGGGTTGTCTTGGTGAAAAAGCCAATAACCAGAAAAGTCAATATCTTGTTGGATAAGTCGAAACCATTAATTAATTAAATAAAATGAAAATAAAGCAGAGGTCTGATCTCTCATAGGATATAAATAAAAAGGCGACCGTCTATATTTCTGGGTAGTTTCACAATATAAGCGGATTACGGGTACGCTTCTCTCTTCTTTAAAAAAAAAAAAGGATCCACTAAATCAAATCCATCATATCCACCCCCCGATTCCTCATCCTCTCTTCGATCGATTAGGATCTTTCCTGATCCGTGAACGATGGATTCTACTACTGCTCTCGTCGTTAAGGTTTGAATCCTTCTTTTGATTTGTGAATCATTTGTTTTATCGTGTCGATTCTTGCATGTCTATGTTTTTTTTTGTTATCCATCGGATAATTGATGCCTAGGTTCGGATTTTTCATGACATGCGTAGCTGTATTAGCTTCTAGAAGCACAAACCCTAAAGAAATATTAAAAAAAATGAATTTATTTAATCAAAAATCATAACTTTGTTCTGAAATTAGTATAATCGTGCTTGATCGTTATCCCTAAGCTTGTTTTGTTCTTTCAATTTGTTTATTTGAGAAGTTTTTTTTTCTGAAATAGTGACCAATATGCGTTAATTTTATGTTAGTTTTATTCATTCAAGCGAGCTTTTGTGTCGCAGGTGAGTTATGGAGGTGTGCTTAGGCGCTTCAGGGTTCCTTTCAAAGCTAATGGACAGCTTGATCTCGACATGGCTTCTCTCAGAGGAAAGATCGCTGCTTTGTTCAACCTCTCTCCCGATGCTGACTTCTCTCTCACTTACTCTGATGAAGATGGTGATGTGGTGGCCCTTGTTGATGACAATGACCTCTTTGATGTCACCAATCAGCGCCTCAAGTTCTTGAAGATTAATGTGCAGTCCAACGCTGCTAACTCTGTTGCTCCAGAGAGCAGTGGGAGTTCATCAGCCTCGGCTATTCCTGATATCCAGAACCCGGTTTCTAAGATCCAGAAGGGTTTCAATGATGCTATGATGGCTGTGCCTAACCCCATGCGTGATACCATTTCCAAGGTGTATATTGACCTTACGTCTAAAGCGGCATCTTCTAGCCCTGTGGTTGGTGAGCTGTTTGATTGCATCAACAAGCTGGGAAAGCTCTCCATCCCTCAGGAGAGTAGTTCTTGCTCCCCTGTTACTAAGCCTGGCTCGTCAGGTTCTTCTTTGAGCAGGGAGGTTCCTTCCGCTGGTGAAAAGAAGGATGTATCTAAGAAGACCCAAGCTGGGAAAAAACCTGCGAATTTGAATGTACCTGTTGCTGATTCGACCTCCTCTGGATTGGGTGCTAGTTTCAACGAGTGTCCCTTCGGTGGCAGTCCCGTGATTGATTCCTGTCCGAATCCAACGAACCTCAACAAGCATCCCCGTCGTGTGTGTCACTCCAAAAAGACCAGCAATGGTGATTACTGGGCCTCCCTGGGTGTCTTCCATAAGGGCATTCGATGTGATGGTTGTGGAGTTCTTCCGATAACTGGGCCTAGATTTAAGTCTAAAGTGTAAGGAGATCTTTTACTTGCAAGTGTAGGAACTACAGACATGTTCAACTTTATTATTGTACTTACTTGTTTCTCTGGTCAATGATTTGCAGCAAAGAAGACTATGATCTTTGCACCATCTGTTTCTCGGTGATGGGTAATGAAGGAGATTACACAAGAATGGATAAGCCCGTCTCAGCTCAACATCTACATCCCTTTAGAGGACTACCTACCCCAGTATTGCTCTTCTTATGTGTTTAAATTTTCTTTTCTTCTATACCGTCTTTTTATATATCTATACAGAAATCTTACCTCTCTTTCTTTCATATAGTTTTCAAATCCTTGGTTGGGACATGTGCCGCGACCACACCATGGAGGTTTACATTACAGGTGTACTCGGCCTAAACTAGACAGTCGCTTTGTCCTTGATGTCAATGTACTTGATGGAACTGTTGTTGCTCCATCTGCTCCATTCACCAAGATATGGAAAATGAGGAACAATGGTTCGCTAGTGTGGCCGCATGGCACGCAGATCGTTTGGATCGGTGGGGACAGATTCAGCAGCTCTTTGTCAGTTGATTTACAGGTTAGAAACTATATCTTTAGTTTTGCCGTTTCTTTTACTTGAGACCTACCCTGAAGTTCCACTAACAGATCAATTATGTTGTTTGAAGTTTCTCTTAGTGGCTTGATTTAGCTTCTTCTCTACACAATGTGGCAATAGTTTCTTCATATGTGTAACACTAATTGTTATTGGTGTCAACATCATTGCAGATTCCAGTGGAGGGTGTGCCTATTAACAGTGAGCTTGACGTGAAAGTTGAATTTGTTGCACCAGAGTCACCTGGTCGATACATTTCTTATTGGAGGATGGCTTCCTCTAATGGTGCTAAGTTTGGGCAACGTGTTTGGGTTTTGATACATGTACTTACTAGATCTTTGCTGCCATTTTCCTGGAATTTTTTTTTTGTCTCTCTTCTCATCTGATTCATATTCTTTTGCTGGTTGCGTGGTCAGGTTGATGCATCCTTGAAGGGCTCTGTTGTGAACGAGTTTCATGGACTTAACTTGAATGCCTACCCTGATGAAAATATAAATTTTGCAAGAGAGTATTCAGGGATCAATGAGAATCATGTTCCAGCTCAGCTTGGCAGCCCCAGTGTGAACCCCGGGACAGTGAAAGGTGCTGCGGATCTTGAACCAGAAGCTTCTTCGGGATCAAACAATCCGATAAAAGATAACCTGGTGGTTGGTGAAGTTGAGCCTACTGTTCCCAACACTCTTACCCCATCTTCATCTTCGTCATCGTTCAACATAATCGAGTTACCAAATATGCCTACTACTGTTGAGGCCTTGGGCGTTGGTTCCACATCTACAAAGAACATCCCAGTTCCTCTTCAAGAGGATATTGAGAAGAACGACGTCGAGATAACCATGCTCAAGGAGCTGGAGGAGATGGGTTTCAAAGAGATTGATCTGAACAAGGAGATCCTGAGGGACAATGAGTACAACTTGGAGCAGTCTGTTGATGCTCTCTGTGGAGTAAGCGACTGGGATCCTATCCTAGAGGAGCTTCAGGAAATGGTAAGTCTGAATTAAAATATTTGAAAACCAGATTGAGAGGGATGTTGACAATGTGTGAACTTCTGCAGGGCTTCTGTGATGATGTGACGAACAAGAGGCTACTGAAGAAGAACAATGGAAGCATCAAAGGCGTGGTGATGGATCTCCTCACTGGAGAAAAGGAGGCTTAATGTGGCGTTTGATTCTGGGAGAACTCTTTGTCTATCAGGATGAAGTTATGTTTTATAAATAATAAAGCCTGATGTTTATGTAGTGTGGTTCCGTACTTGGTCTGTTCCTTTACTCTTTCTTTCGTGTTGGATGGATGATGATGTTCCTACTATTCTAAATAAAGTATTAAGACTTTGTGCTTTATTTCTTCTTATTTTGAATGCAACGAAGTCTATTTTATCGAATTCATATAGTTCCTTTACGTAGTGATTCATTCACCTTCAAGCCTGTATGTTTATTAAAAAAACTGTTGGCGACCAAATGAACAATTGAAGACACTCATATTGAATTCACTTTCTATGTGTACAAGTTAAAGGAAGTAATAGCATCATGGGTTTGTTTAAAATCTCTTCGACGAACGACTAAACAAACTCCTAAGGCTATTTCTGCTGTCCCTGTTCTTCTTCTTGATGGCCTTATCCGCAGAGAAAGTATGCTCTTCTAACGTGAGTGCTCGTTCCAGTTTCTTAGAGACGGAAAGAATCTCGTACGAATCCCACAAGGACTGTCCATACTCCCAATCCAAAAACGAAGGATGATGATGATGATGATGATGATGCTTCTTTGTAGTGGACAAGGCCTCCATTTTGAAACGTGAAGGCTTACCTTTGACGAAAGCATGCTTTCTTCGCGCCTCGAACTCCAAAACGGTGCTTTTAGAGGTCTGGGAGTGGCTGAGCCAAGCCTGTGCTGCTGCTTTCATCAGCTCTACTATCTTCTTCTTCTTCTTCTCTTCTTCTTCGTTTTCATCTTTAGCCTCTCGTTTCTTCCTCATCTGTTTTCTTCTCCATTTGGGGGAGGGGACTTTTGGGTCACCAAGCTATTATTATGGACCCAATATTATGTCAGCTTTAAATGTCAGCCTTTAGTTTCTTGTCCGCATCTACTAACTTCCGTCTGTCTCATCCTTTTCTATTCCTTTTTCTTTATTATTTTTTTCAAACGCCTTGTTTTTTCCTAGCCTTTAATTTTCAGATGATTTTGACAAAACACTATACTACATTATCTTTAACAATGAGAAGCGTTGGAACAGCTTCAAAGAAAATGTTTGAATCAATAATTAATTATTATAACATTCTCCATTGTTACATTTGTTCATGACCTCACACAAAAATGGGTCACTCAGGCTGTTCAGACTTCTCTCTCTTTGCTGTCTCTATCATGGCACACAAGAAACTACTGGGATCATGACTGTGTGGATCTGCAAGTGCTGCGTGTGCTAAAAACGGAAGCTTCCTCAGTGATCTCCCACTTAAACCCTGCATCAAGAAATTAGATCCAAATTCATTTAATCTATTGCATTTCCAGAGTGATGCTTCAACTTTATTCTCTACAATCAGTACAAAAGTATTCCTAAAATCTGACCTCACACGATTTTGCAGCTTCTATCAACTGTTTACAGAACCATGGAACTGTATCTGTATCATGAAGCTCATTTGCATTCACCTTTTCTTTCAAACTTGAAAAGGTTGGAATAGAGATTCCATCACAGCCCTATTCCAAGTATTTTTGTAAGATATAATTGCTCCTCTTTCAGTGGAGTTAACAGAAATGGTACGGGGGACCTTGTTACCTGGAAACTTGATATGATCCCTTTGCTTATCAGTTCCTCAACACAAGACCTTAATATTTCATAACGAACATGAAGAGTTGGAGGGCCAACATAAGCTTTAATGTCAGCTCGATCCACGAAAGCAACATCTGTAACAAGAATATTTAAATATGTGAAATCGCACAAAACCTGAATGGGGACACAGTTTCAGAGACCAAGAAAAGAGAATGTAAAACATTAAAGATTAGTAGTCATATTGCGAACTCAATGCTTATTATCATGCAGAGGAATAAGGATATATGGAAGTAAAAAAGAAGTCATGGGGCTAAGGATATGATCAAAATGGAACCACCAGCTTACCAATAGCAGTAGTTATATTTGATGTTGTAAGGATTATCACATTCGGTGCTGATTTCAGTTTGTCCATTTGTGTAAGTAGTGCATTCACAACCTGTTACAGACGCAGTGAGATTAAGAATGGTTTCCTTCGCAAATTCTAGGTGTATATGAAGTGCAAAAGCTAGTTGGACTACCCGTATAGAATCTGAAGGTTCTGAACCAGACAATGCAGCTTTACGTGCAGCAGCAAGACTTTCAACTTCATCTGCAGGCAGAACAATCTCAAACTTGACAGGAGAAACAAAAGCCTACTATATTAAGAAAAAGAAGACAAATTCATAACTCACCGATCAAAACAAATACTAGATTGTTATCTTCCTCCACCATTTCTTGGATCTTCTGGAAAAGCTTGGCAACCTATAATGTGAATCAGTAAGCATAGCGTGAATAACAGGATTCCAATAAATTTTGTCTACTAGACATGAAATAATTCCCAAGTGAGTCTACTATGACATGACAGAAAGTTGCTGGCTATGATCAGTAGACTGAATATTGAAATTCACTGTCTAATCAACGGCTAGAGTAGATTAGGCAAATTTCCTTGGAAGAGCAGTTGGCAGTTGTAAGTGGTACTTAATTAACTTGAGTTGAACTAACTACAAGGTGGCCACAAATCTGGTTGAAGTTCAATAATTCAAGAGTACAAAGCCAGCTTATTGAACCAACCTACTGACTAAAATGCATGCTAAAGGGAAAACTAAGATAAGAGCTAAAGAAAGAACAGTTCCGTATCATACCAGCTTGCCACTTTCAGAGAACCATTTACTAAATAGAGAGTGAGCATTGACTTCAATCAATTGGCAATGTGGATATCTGATAAACGAAACATAAAGCAAAGTCAAAATTGAAAGATAATCGAGATAATACAGTCAATATAAATTCTTCTGACAGAGAATCATTTAGTCTAGAAGAGGACCTGGAGTTGCACCGAATTGAGAGCTTTTGAGCCAATGCTTTGCAAAGAGATGTTTTACCAGTCCCTGGTGGTCCGTGCAAAAGAACAATCCTGCAGAAATTTTCAACGATTCATAAAACACTACAGTTCTAACTGGGAAAAGAAAGATAAAACATCAGATCTAGACACTAAAGAACAAACAAAACAGCATAAATGAAATTCAGCTTGCTAAGAAACTCATTTATCTGAAGTTTTCACTAAAAAATCTCATGGTCATACCTAGTGTAGAATAAAATCATATAACATGTAGTGGAAAAAAACCATACCAATGTCACTCACCTGTTCCATGAAACGAGATTAGGATTCACACCCTTCTGCGTGAACAGCAAAGCACTCGCGGCATAACGGAGTAACCGTTGCTTAAGTCCAGATTCATAGATCAAGCTACAAAACAAAAGAAAAGATCCAGACCACTGAATAAATTGTTTCATACCCATCACTACTTTATAACCAAGTCAAGACCATGCTCGCAGACAAACCTTTCCCATAAGCCATCAAACTCCTTAGCAGGTAGAATCCATTCATTAAAACTAGAAGGTTGTCCATCAGGGCCCAGTTCCTCACACGGTCCTTCCTCAGTTAACTAAATGTAAATTATAAACATTAGAATATGGCAGCGAGAGAAAACAAAGCTCACTGAAGATAGTTAAATGAGGTTTGCATATACCTGAAAGGCGTGGACAACAGGCTTAACTTGCCAGAACAAGAGAACATCATTATTTTTCACCCACTCCTCTATAGATACAGAGGGAAAACACACATCAGTAACATTGCATTTCTCTACTGGTGATTAGAATCTACAATGACCAAGTATTATATTACCTGTATCACAAATGCATATGCGTTGGACGTTTTCGACGAGGAACAAATCGTGTGGAGGAATGAGAACAAGTCCATCTACATAGCTCATGCTCCTATTTTCCAGCATCCTAATCCCAAAACAAACTATCTCATTATCGTAAAAGGAAACACGGTAAAAGGCAAAAACGAGGAAATGAATTTCACAAACCGTTCAACAGCTCTCTGAACGTCCTCGAGACGAGCCGTGCTCGATGGCTTTAAGCAGACCTCCACTAGAAACACACACACGCAAGAGGAAAAGTCATGGAAAATCGAATCGAGCAAGCTAGAAATCGCAAGGGAAGGAGAATAGTGTGTACCAGATACGAGGAACTTGTTATCGTTGAGGGGAGTTGGAGTAGGCGTAGGAGGAGGAGGAGGAGGATTGGTTGAAGGAGCGAGTGGCTCTGCGACGCCTAATTGCTCGGGGAGGATAATCGTCGGTGGAGTGCAGTTCTGGTGAGAGACCTCCATGGAAGCGTCGTGAGGAGGATGAATCGTAGCCTCGGCGTCGAGCATAGGGTTTTGCTCGGCAATCTCCATGGGAGTGCTCATGGCGAGTGTTCTGGAGAAGAGAAGCGTTTTCAATTTTCAGATTTGGGGATTATAGGCGGGACTCCCCACTGCTCCCTTTTTTTATTTTCTTTTGTTTTTTTACTGGACCTCTTTTGTTAATTAAACATATTTATATAAATATCTAATACCAATGTTACCGATAGTAATTTCAGCTCATGTTGACCATATCTTCAGTTTCGACGGGGTATATTAAAAAAAAAATGTTTAGTCTCTTGGTGCCAAAAATCAACATCCCCAGGTTTCATTCTTTTACGATTGAATCGTTAACTTGGGGGGATAAAATGATATCATTACAGTACTTCATTGTTCGAGCATTTGGTACATAGGTGATCACAGTGACCTTTTTTTTTTCTTTTTCAAAGGTGATCACAATGACTTGGCGTTGCAAAACTTCTTAACACGTTTTTATGCTTTTTATTTTTGTCATGTATCTAATTTTAAGTATCTAACTTGACTGACAACTGATCTTTTGGTTCATAGTACTAATTCTGTTAGTAAGGATCTATATTAAAAGCTCTCTTTATTCACAAAGAGAAATTTAACCACACAAACGTGGTCGAGTGATATGACAGACTTCGAAAAGTGCTAAGTATCTTAGACCAACTTCAACGGGAGTCTTTAACAAAAATCCTTAAGAAATAAATCAATATAATAATGTGTGGGATCCAGTAATTTTAAGGATTTTTGGTTTATTAATCCTTATCTAAGGATCAGTTTTGTTACTGTGCGCGGATCTCATCGCTGCGTAGAGACCCGCGATTGATCTTCTTTTTTTTTTTTTCTTTTTTTTTTCTTAAATCGAAAAGTAATAAAAAAATATAAAAAACTTACCTAGGTTTTTGCACCATGAGTAACATGGTTGTGGATGCTCTTAGATTCGAAGCTAGATTTACTCATTTGCATGTCTAGAAAACACGGATATCTAATTTCCATTGCGAGCAACTGGATTTGTTTGACGTTAATGGACAGGCTCAGAAGATTAGTTGATTGGGTTTCGATCTGCCGGACAACTCCAGATTATAAAAAAAAACAAAGATTTATATTACATTAGTTGTGTAATTTCGATTTGCACACCCAAATCATTGTGTAATTGAATAATATAATGACTTTTCAATGTTAAAAAGAAAGATTACTG
>OVBX01003533.1:0-16630 GCA_900406325.1 Erucastrum elatum | reverse complement strand
GTTCTTTTCGGGTTCGGGTCTGTTCGGGTAGGTTCTCTTCGGATCCAGGTCTATTCGAGTACAAAAAATTAGACCCAAAAAGTACTTGTAAACTTTCGGGTCGGATATTTTTGGACCGGTTTCGGGTCGGATCTTCGGGTCCGAGTTAAAATGCTCAGGCCTAATGTTAACTCTAGACAGAAAGATATGGGCTGATCAGATTCAATGCACGTCAATAGGTTCGACGTGCATGCCACATGTTATAACACAAAATGATGATTTTAGTTCTTTTTTTTTTTTGAAAATTATCCTAAAATAAGTTGTAAACACTTTCTCAAGGTGAGTGAATCGATTTTTTCCTCGAAAGGTGATCGGTAAACATGAACCCTTTCTTTTAACTACTTCTCTCTTGCATTAGTTCTTCCAAAAAGTATTTTTACAACAGCAGAAGTCTCAGACGGAAGCAGAAATAAAGAGATAAAACTTAGCTCAAAATATAACTTGGAAACTTGTAGAAGCCAATAATCTACAATGTGATAAATCCTTCATCTATGCCAATTACCTCTGAAAGAAGGCAAACTGTTTAGATACTGACATTGTGTTATCACTACTTAAAGCTCCACATATTGCATAAACGATACATACAAACGTCAACTAATGATCATTTCTGTAGCTAGTGCCTTCGATTGGGGATATCGAAGTTCGGGTTAATTAGGTAAACACATTATTTTTATTAAGGTTATACATGGGAGACCGCTTTGTGGCCGTCCAAGATAAACTTGGGATCAAGGTGCAATGCCGATCAAGACTCTAGTGCTTGTCGGTTCACCATAAACGACATAAGTGGCTTTATAAATACTTCAAGAAACCCAATTAGACATAAAAATATATTAAAACTTAGTTATTCGAATTACAAAACAAAACAAAACGAACCACTACAGAGAAAAGACAATAAAAATTTGGAAATACAAACCTAAATATTTGAATTGATCAAAAATTAAATATTTTAAACACTTTCAAATTTTGAAAAACGTTAAGTTATAATTTAAATACGTAACTTCTTCAAAATATTAAAAATGTTATAATACCAAAAATTGTAATACAAATATCAAATATTTTATTAGATCTTTTATATTAATATTTTATAAAATTTCTTAATTTTATATCTTAAGCACATCAAAATTAATCAATATCTACTTTTAAATTGTGTTTCAAATATTTTAGAAATTCTCTAATGCTATAAAAAATTTTTTTTCATGCACCAATATTAACATCTAGTTTGTCTTTAAGCAACTGTCTTTAAGGGGAAAGGGACTTGCGTCAGCGTATTATCCACGACTATCTTTTGCATAGGACAGGATCTCATAAATGCGGCATTAATGTAACTGAGTCGTCATAGACAAATAATTAACTTTGGACCAACCCGAGTAGGCATCTCTTCGTTTCTGACATGTCAATAATATTTTCCCAGAAGAGAATTATTCTGTTCAACCTAATCATAGCACGACAAAACAAGTTTTAGATCTATACATATTTGGTTCTTGACATAAACCTATAAAATTAGGTCAATATGTTGATCATTTTTAACTACATTAACAGATAGAAAATCATTATTTTGGTAGTTTATTACAGTTTAATGTTATTTTATCTAATAGTATGTCTTATGTAACAGAATCTTTTTATTTAAATGACATTTTAAAACGCATTCAGTTACAGTTTTGCGACCATTTTTTCTTCTCGATTTTGTTTCTTAATTGGTTACCTATACGGCTATACCTAATTAATCGTCTTTTTTTTGATAAAACCTAATCCTAATGTCGTCTTTCTTTAAACATGTGTACGTCTATGCATTTTATTCAACCTTCGATAAACAGAAAAGGTTCAATTTTATTTTGTGGCACTCTATTTAATGTTGAAAATAAAACTAAAATGCGGTAGAAATACATGTGTTTAAGAAAGGGAATTTGCATTCCATACACTCAAATTATACTCTATTTAGGTAAATATCATTTCCTTACTATTATGAACTATTCACTAATTATAAAGACTCTAAAACCCTTATAAAATCTTTCAAATACACTCTTAAATACCGTATTCATCTTTTCAAAAGGGTTTATCTGTATCTTTGACACAACTTAGATCCATGTTGAGTCTACATTTTTTACTGTTTAGGTATATCTTTAATTTATGTCTTTTTTTAGTGTTTTTGGCTAGTTTACTCTTTAAGAAAATCAGCTAAAGATATTTTCTAAGAAGGTTTGGTCCCCAGATATTTATGTTTGTAAGACCAAATTTGGTTGTGTGGTGGTAAAAGTAACGCAGCGGTGGACTGGTGGTTGTGAGATGGATGCACTTTGTCAGTGAGTACAATTTATTTATGATTTGAGTTCCGTCCAGCGAGTTGACAAAAAAAAAGAGTTCCGTCCAAGCTTGAGTTCATTTAACTGTAGTATACTTAATTGATTCTGAATATATTTAGGAAAACTATTGTAGGCTTCAAATTAATTTACCATGATATCACTTATCAAACCCCTAAAATGTAAAACAATCATTCCGAAATCATCAGATATTCAGTGCTCACAGTATTTCCATTTACCTACAACCATTTAAAGAACTTTTATATATAATAAAATGGACAGATTTTAAATATTTTGAACTAGTTTAGAAAATAATATTCCAATAACACCAGATTCAGTTTTAGTATATATAGTTTAAGACGAGAGCGAAAACAGAAATCTTCGCAAATCTACGTGCGGTCCAATAAACTTTACGTAAAGATAAGTTTAAGGGTTTATATACTTCCGCAAGAAAGCTTTGTCATAGTTTCTCAAAATAATACTCCCTCCGTTCCATAATATAAGATGTTTTGGAGATGTTTTGGTGTTTCAAAATATAAGATGTTTTGATATTTTTAAGGTACTTTAACTTTATTGGGAGTTGATTAACCAATAGTAGTATACTACTTTATTTGTGATTGGTTACTTTATATTTAATTTAGATTATTTAATAATATTATTTCTTAGAAAGTAAGTTTTCTTAATTCTTGTGCATTCAAGTTAAAAATCTTATATTATGGAACAGAGGGAGTATGTTATTATTAGAGAAACAAGAGTAGTGTGTTATTTATTTAATTGGATACAATAGGTTTATTATTTTAATGAAACATGACACGCATTTTTTGTCATTTATTTATTTGTAAGTAACGCTGATCATGATATCCAATATTATAAGACTGTCAAGAAAACCTTTATATCCAGATTACAGAAAACAACAATCGTCCTATAATGGAAATATGGAATGTACCCCAACAAAGCACGTGAAAATACGTTAATGTTTGGCATTGGTACCGAAAACAAATCCTTTTGAAAGAAGTCTTACAAACTAACTTGTTATTATGCTAAAAGACATTTTTCTTCTTCTTACAATTCTTCCAAATCCAGGAAAATGAAATGAATTAAAGACTTAAAGGGCAGTTTAAACCTATATACTGTAACAGTACAACGAACTTTGGTTAATTCAAATTCTTAAGATTGCCTTTATACAATACAATGATTTTTGGCCAATTCAAAAATTTTACGATTTCAGACTTATCCAAATTGAAACGGTGCTTTCTATTATTTAAAAAATCATGAAAACATTATCTTTGTTAAAATTTTATACCCAGGTTTGGAATTTAGTTGTGGTACGATATATGTTTAAGTTTCACACTTGTATTGCATATAAGAGATATCAGATACCAATAGATGGACAATGGTCTAAAGTTGTTGTTTTTTGGCAAATTCATTTTAATTTAGAATCTTACTAATACATAGTTAAATACAATGGAGGTGGATTATCTGAGATATGGATCCTATCTGATTTCCGCTTCAGATTTAGATACCTTCATTTTCAACTCTGGATATCTGAATTCAAATATCTTGATTTTAAAGTCCAAATATTATTGTGTCATGTTTATGATACAATCTAACATTATTTTCTAAAATGTTTCAGAGTGATTATCGAGTCTTCTATTCTTTTTGAGTATGTAGTTTCAAATTCAACTGCTTTAAAGGAAATGAACAATGTTCAGTGCAAACAAGCATATTAAGATGCAAAAACGCCAGAAGCTTGGAGATGGATAAAAAACTTCCCACTAAAAGATTGAGATGATATTTGGACACGGGATGAAGAAATTAGTTAGCTTTCTAATGCCACCAATTCGAGGGTAATCTATCGGTGCCATCAAAAGTTAGCACGTTTTACTGGTCACTGATTTTCTAAAACTAAGGAAAGCAAAAATAGAGCAACTGCTTATTCTGACGGGAAAAAAGAGAAAATATTCACTTTTCCTAATGTCAACATATTCTTCCCCAAAAATTTAGGCAATCATCTAAAGACTCTTTTAGAAGAATGTTTTGCCATTTTTCTGGCGGAGACTTATATGCTTTGATTTATATTGATATCTATTAATGTAGACTCTGAAAGGCGAAGATCTCTAACCCTCTTGTGACAATTTGGAAAAAAATTCTAAACCATTTTATTTTATATATTGATTTCGTCATGAGTTCTTATTCATCTCTTGCTATGATTTTTTCTACCATGCATGTCTGATTAGGGTTCAAATGAATTGATGAATCATTTCGAGTTGTTTAAAATATGGATATATCTTCTAGCTCTTAATCTATTGTTGATATTCTTGTTGAAACTTGATTAACTACCTAGATTTTAATCATAGGTTGTTTAACACACCGAAAGTGATAGATTAAGCGCTTGAAAAAACATAGGTGAGAAATTTGTCTATAACCAATGAAAGATCATGCTATTGTGATTTGTGAACACATCAAACTCAAACTTATTTCTTAATAAATTCAAAAAGCATATAGTTTAGCATCTTAGATTGTTAGACAAAGTGATTGACGCTAAAACAATAGGTTGGTTATAAATCTGTTGTTTAATGCGCTTAATGATTTCTATGTTTGATTCTTTAATTGGTTCACGATTCATAATTTCATGCGATTCACTCTAATGCCTAACGATTTTTCTTTCTGGTTTTCACTTCCTTATTTGCTTTCGTTACTTAAATCAACAACCAAACTGCTATTTCTTAGCTTTAGTTCATTCGATCGAAATGTAACCTATTGGTTTTTCTGAATTTAATTCTAAAGTGCTACATCGACATACCATATGATTGTAGTAGTCGACATACCATTTGATTGTAGTAGTGTCCACACTAGGTTAATTGGTATGTTTATACATGTAATATCAATTTGAGAGTGTTACCGAGGACTGTTTATGTTAGATTTGTTTATGAGATTCAAATTTAGTCTAAGAGCTACTAATAAATTCTTTATTTTCCACTCGCATGTTTCAAGTATTGAACCACAAACTAGCAAAGCTAGGAAATAACTTCAGAAAATAATAGAAATCGAGTACATTTAGCATGCGTGACGAACTTGACAACAAGGCTGGTAATAGTCAAGTATATGCTGCATTTAGGGGCGTCAACAATAGACACAGCAGCTGCAACGAAAACAACAGCCTTAAGAACAACAATTTATTGGAGATATTGACAAACCTACTGGTTTATGCTAGAACTTATCTGCTAAATGTCTACAAGGTGTTGAAAGGTAAGATTTCAGAATATAATATGGGCTGATAGAATTGGTGGACAAGAACATGTTCCATGGTTTGTATGCAGAGAATCCGATAGATTATATTGATAATTTAGAGGCGATATGCGACACCGTCAGATTGAGTGGATTACCTTCAGATTTTCTCTGCGTGTATTTTTCTCTTTCTCTTTAATTAGCAGGCAAGGCTTTAAGATGGCCAAAGTTGGAGCCAGCATGGTTTTTGATCTGCTTTTTTGAATCACTTCAAACTAGCTCTATGACAGTTACAACGAGCAACAAAATGCCAGTTTCCTTCAGTATTTAGAGGAGCCTTTTGTGAAGTGCGGCAGAGATTCAAGGATTATTGTGGCTTCTCGGAGAGATTCTTAGCATCTTTTATATGAGGTCAATATGGATTACATTGTAGGTAATGGAAGATTCATGATTTAGAATAGGGAATGAGCATATCAATTGATAGTCCGATCTCAGTGTCACAGTTTATTGATGAGCTGAGTTTCATGGAGACAAGTTTTCTAGTCATAGTATAATATGTGTTTTCATTGGTTACCTTTATGCGAAGAAGGGGTGGATTCTATTGGATTTTGACACTAGAGAAGATTTTATCTCTAGAGATGTTTCTTTTATTGAAAATAAATTTCTTTCAGAGAACCAATGGCGTCTACACATGATGAACCAATTTCTTTGGTGGTTGTTTTCATATGAATGGTTTGGGAAAGATTAAGTACTTTATGCAAATATAAGTTGCACACAGCAAAGAATGTATTTATTTATCTCAAAGAAAGTAGGTATTCCTTATGAAACATAAAGATAGTATTTCTGATGTTGGGTTGCTTGGTGGTAGACCAGTGGAGTTCCTTATAAAACCGAACCATCAGTTGGGACGATCTGAGGAGAAGGCACTTGATGATTTAGAGAAGTATCGGAGACTGTATGAGAGATAGATTTATTTGGCTGCGACTAGACCTGATTTTCGTATTTTATTCACATTTATCTCAGTTTATGATGAAACCAAGGGAGAATCACAGTGAATTATGGGTGTGTTGTCATCAATGGATATTGCACATTTATTGTGATAGTAAATATTTCTTCACACTGTAGTTAATCATGTGTTTCATAAGAGAACAAAACATGTAAAGTCAGATTGTCATTTTAGCAAGGATGATATACAAGCAAAGGTTCTCCGCAAGAATCATGTACTCACAACAAATCAATTGGCAGATATTTTCATGAAAGCACTCAGAAGACGACCTTTTCAAACAATTATGTTCAAGTCGGATATTCAAAATCTCCATATTCTAACTTGAAATGGTATTAGAAAATATAAGTTATAGGATTATGTCTATGGACTTTTATACATACCCATTATCATACCTAGCTAGATTTTACGTCAATAGGAAAAAGAAACATTATAAAGTTTAACAGAAATAATAGAAAGGATTTGCAGATCCTGTAGATGATACAGCTTCTAATTCCATTATATATGTATTGACTTAAAAAAAATTCTAGATGGATTGCTATAAAGTCCCTTCTCTAGCGAACAGACAGCCCAACACAAGCGGACATGTGTTTTGAGGTGATGATAGTTTGATACCGAGTTCTTGCTAGATACATCCTCTCTTTGCCATTTCGAAATGACATATAGGGGCTAAAAGTAAGAGATTAGTCTGGATTTCAGCATGTAAAATCTCGATTATAGAAAGGTACACTTACGAAAAGAGTTCAAACCTCATAAGATCCATAGATACGCATAAAATAAAATTTCACATAAACATTAAGCAATAACCTAATCAAGCTCTCATGTGCCTGCGTCGAGCATGCTCCAAAGGTCCTCAACATCAAACGTAGGAGACACTGAGCTGAACAAAGAACTGTATTCCCCATTTTCTGTTGTCGTAGCTTCTGAACCCATAACATATATCTCTTGGCTCTCTTCCACCAAATTCTCCCACCACATACCCTCTCCATCCATTAGATTGTGTACAAACGTATAGTTCTCCTCTTTTTTGTTGCTTACTTCGCGATGGAAAATTTCTGGTAGGCCATTAAGCTCGTTGCTGGCGTTAACATTGTCGACAGGGAAGAATCGAGGTTGAGGTTTTATAACGTCGAGTTTTTGGGCCGCTGTGGTAGTTGCGCAAGTAATTTCCGTCTTTCTGATTTTGCTGTTACAGTACGGTTCTTGCTTCTTGCCCAAAGTGGTATTCCAGTAATTCTTAACATCATTTGCCGTACGACCAGGCAATCTACCAGCAATCAAGGACCACCTATGCATGCACTTGTACGATATAAAACATTATATCTGGTTATAGAATTGGATTTATGTCGAAGAATATAAACCTGTTTCCTAGAAGCTTATGAAGACGCAGTAGAAGATCTACTTCATCAGGGCTAAATTTCCCTTTTTTAATGTTTGGCTTCAAGTAATTCAGCCATCTTAGTCTACAACTCTTCCTGCATCGATTTAGTCCTACATAACCAATAAATAATTAAGATAAAGTCTGTTAAGTCTTCATGCGTAAAAACACATATTTGGTGATTTACTACGGTGGCTTTTTGCCATTATTGTTAAAAAATTTAGTTACCTAAACAAATAAGCCCATCTTTTTTAGTTACTAAACAAATAAGCTCAAGTAATTGGCTTTTTTAAATATCTTTAAGGTAAAACTTGCTTGGCTGTATAAGTTAACCATCCACATGGAAAAGAAAATGGGTTTCATTGTTTCAAATCTTAAAGGAAGGGGATAATACTGTGTGCACACTTCTTAATTACATTTATACTTTCAACTTGTTTGTTAAGTTGAATAAAACATAACTGATTTGTTGAATTATATATTTATATTTAACATGTACCATTAAAATAGAAAAAGAACGTATACCAGCTCTTAAAGGAATTTGGTGCCATTTGCCTTCTCCATACTTATCAATACATTGCCGCAAGAGAATATCTTCTTCAGCAGTCCATGCACCTTTTCTTAACCATTTGGATGGACCTTCCATGGAGCCAAAAGGAATTTAACAAGTTACTTTAAAAGTAAAAGAATAATCTAAATTAGAGTGTGGCTTATCTAATCTTTGAGAGGCATAAAGAGACTGTGAGTCTGTGTGTGTGCACGAGGCTGTATATATGCACACACGAGGTGCTTAGAGAAGCGACGTGCATGTTTGATATCCACATTCCGTCTTCTTTTTGCCACATATGTTAGGTTTGGCGGTGATTAAGAAGTCAAACTCTAAGTGATGTGTTAACATAAGAATATCAATCTGTCTTTTTTTTCCAGGAAACTAGGCATATTATTATTAAAATTTAAATTAATTTTCTTAATAGTAAACTTTTATTTCTTTTTTGTTTGCTTTGTTATAGTAACTTTCATTCAAATGTTGCTTCTTTTCCCAAGGTATAAATAACAAGGAATAAAGAATACGTTTTTACATGAATTTTACATTGGAGCCCATGTGCTGAAACTCAAAACGAGAGATACCTGTAGAACTCCACCAGCTATCGAAATAGGAAGAAAGACCACAAGTGAATAATAGTTGTATTAGGGCTGGACATTTTATCCGATTCGATCCGAGAATTCTGAATATCCGTAAGCTTTCGAAGCAGAACAAATACTAAAGATAAACATCTGTTAACATCAAAGCAAAACACAAATACTAAAACTTTGGAAATCAGATATATGTTCCGATCCGGCAAAATATAAATATATAAATGCATATATATATATATGTATTGATTATATTTGAAATTTAATGTATAAAATTATATAATTATTATTCTAACATATGATTTGACTAATTCTATTCATATTATTACTTATATAAAAATATTACATAAAAAGAAAAAAAAAATTTATGACAATTATATTTTTTTCTTAAGTTTTGGGTTATTATAATTGTTAACTAAGTTTGAAAAATTTGCAAAATATTTAGATTTACTACTTTTTTAAATTTTTATTTTATATATAATGCAAAAATATTGTTACAAAATAAATTAATGTTGAATTTTTAAGATTATTTGTTCGAATCAAAATATATGAGATATCTATAAGTATTCGTAAATATCCGCAAATATCTATCTATTTTTATGATATTCGTTTTTCTGAATATCTGTATTTTTCCAAAGCAAAATGTATTTTTCCAAAGCAAAATATATCGACCCTTGTCCAGACCAATGTTGTATAGGATCCACGCTTATGGGAACCAATATGGAGTGTATGGGTACAAACACCTGATGTTTGTCGGAGCAAAGCCTTTTTTTTTAATTCCAACAATGTATTCACTTTCAGTATGTACTGCAACTACTATAACAATAACCGCCGGGAAAAAGTATCTCCAAAACAATAAATTTATTGACCGAGAAAGAATGTTTATAAACAACCAAAAATGCTAAAAACGGTATGAAGCCAGTGTAAATATTATATTGTTATAGATCTAGGCTTCGTTCCCGACGTACGACGTGAGCTGCGATGGCGTTTTTCTAGTTGGAAGCTGCAGCGATTAGGGTCGATTTTTGGGGTTTTTGGGGGTTTTTGTTTTTCAACTTTATTTTTAGATTTTTTTGGGGTTTTTATTTTCTGTTGTAATTTAAATACAAAACATAATTATGAAATATCTTTACAAAAATAGATTTAAAAATCAATTTATGTAATATAACTAAAATTTATAAAATATGTGTTTTAAATTTTTAAAATGTATAATATGTATTAAAAATATATATTTTACATGCAAATTACAAAATCACATAACTATATTCGGAAAAGGAAAAAAATGTGCAGATATTCATTCCCTTCACTTCAACGCCCACAGTCTCCGTTTTGCCAGTTTCATCAAAGTTGTGTATTTTACTTGCAAAATGGGAAGCTCTTTAAAAACAAATTGATATATTGTATATTAGGTCAAATTGTTTAGAAAAAAACATCATAAATTTTATGAAGATTTAATTGTGTCTCAGAATAGAGATATGATTTTACAACCCAAAAGTCACTTGTGGGAAATAAATTTCACGTGCGCTTAAAGTTAAATTTCATTTTAGTAGCTTTTTATTTAAAAAAAATTAAAATGTCTGTTAGAACAAAAAGTTAGATATATAACAGTTTTCAACAGGATTTTATGTGGTTTATAAAGCTAAGAATTAAAAGTGTTTTTTACTTGCCTTGTTGGGTATATACAAATTTTTTTTCAACTGGGGTATACACAATTATAGCATGACCATGTTTACTATAGTAATGGGTGGGATACCAGAATGTTGACAGTTAGGGTCAACAACATATTTTCCTTTTAAGAATATCGAAACCATAACTGTATGCAAGATATTGTTTGTTTTTCTTTTTGGTCAGTTACCTATGTAAGATATTGTATAATTAACCCATACAATGAACCCACTATCCAAAATAATTGTAACGCTGGCAGACTGCACATTTCACAACCACCACTGCATTACTTTCTATACAACAAAACTGGTCCCAAGAACAAGCATGAAATTGTTGACTCAGAATATAGAACAAGCTTTTTATTAGATAACGCTTAGGATAAAGCTGTTCTTATTGTTTGTCTTTTCTAGTCTGTCGGTTTGATAGACCGACACTTACCTCTGTATATTCATTTGTTTCATAAGTGAAACAACAAGTCCTTTACTCTCTCTCTCACGTTACTTATCAAACCTTTATATAGAAAACTGAAAAAAAAGACACTCAGAGAATGAGTTTGTCTCTCTAACACTATATCTAAATTTTTTTGTCACGTTATAATTTCAATTATTGTTGATACTAATATACCTTAATACTTGTTCTCTTTCGAAAGTTTTGGTTAAACAAAAATATTATTTTTAGGAAAAGTTGATGAAAGTATCAAGTTGAGAGACAATTTAAGTGAAACAAATGAATGAAGAAGAGTCCATCTTCGGACGGGTACAAAATAAAATATATATAAAAAATGGTAGAAATAAACAAAATGGAAGAAAGAAACAAAACGGAGTTGTACGGAGTTGATTTGATAGCTTTTGCATCTTTTATTAGATAATGTCTCATTAGGAAACTTCGTCGTGGGCATGTCCCCTTTCCCTTTCTATGGACAAAAACTCTCCTACCTGCGGTCACTCCATTTGTAGAACGGAAATCTGCAGCTACTTACCAAAAAAAAAAAAACTTTACAAATAATGCCACCAGCCAGTCACTTTCTTGTTCTGTTCTGCTAATATTGTTCCAGACCAAAAGCCCTTTAACAGGCCCAACAAAGAAAGTCCCGCTCTCCAGCCTGCATTATTTTCCCGCGCTTTTTTACCCACTAAACCCTTTTCAGTTTAACGCCGCGCCCTTTGTGCTTTGCCGTGAGAGGAAACACACACACAGAGAGAGAGAGAGAGAGAGAAGGAACAAATCTAGAAATGGAGGTGATACGATCTCAGAAACGAACACCCACCAACGACACCGTTTCGAATCCCAAGATCCCACTATACCTCACATCTCCTCCTCCGATGGAAGTCCGATTAGAAGAATTCGAGCGCTTCGCCATAGATCGGCTCCGAGGTATTCATCAAAATTCGGTTCTTAACATATCGAATCTATCCGGGTTTCTGATCACTTTTGTTTGATTTGTGATATAGTTCTGAAAGGGATCTCAGATGGATTAGCCCGCGGGAGAAACCCTAAGGAAATGGATGATCTTGTAAGCTTCACAATTTAAACTCAATTGCTTCTAGATTGCTTCTATTTAGCTAAATCCTATTTGTTTTTTATTTATTTTGGGATTAAAGGTGGACACTTTGTGGAAAGAACATATGAGAGATGCTGATGCGTCTGTGATGTTTAAAAAGGATATCATCTCGCATTTCGTGTTACGTCTCGTTTATTGCAGATCGTAAGCTCTGTTCTTGTCTCATTTGTCTATCTCTTAGTTAAGTTTGTTTTGGCTTGTAAAGTTGATTCCTTTTGTTTGGTTTTGTAAAGGGATGAACTGAAGAAATGGTTTCTTAGCATGGAGACTGCTCTTTTCCGGTATAGGTTCCGGCTTCAGAACTTTGAAGCTCAGGTACTCTGTTCCTTCTTTTTGGTTGGTTAGGTTTAGGATGTGTCTGGTAATAAAAGTTATTTTCTGTTCTTGTTCACAGAGAGCAATTGTGGGAGAGTTTGGATTACCGTATAAGGCAGTTACAGGAGCAGAACTCGAGGTAACTTTTGAGAGTTTTTATTTCCTGTATTTTCAGAATTCAAATCATACATCTTTGACTATTTGCAGGGTTTGAAGGAGAGGCTGGGGCAAGTGGTACGTTCACTGGGTCAAATTTCACCTACCGGTAATATGATCACCATTAAACCTCTTTTTATTCACATCATTTTTCGTCTAGGTGATGTTATCCTTTAGTATCAGCATAATATAGTAGCGGCGTGCCTGGTTTCAATAACTAGTCATAGATGAATTTTTGTTGCATTTTTAGATAATGATTTTTTTACCTTCTTCTCTGAGCTATTTAGCTAAAGGACTTGTACTTTTTTCTAACGGAAAGTTTCTCTTCTTATCCTTTGCAGTCGAAGCTGTGTACTACAAGGTACGCCTGCCTTTTCTGTTGTTATAATGTTCATGTACCAAAAGCTAAGAGATTTCACTTATCTGATCCACTATTCATTTAAAAGGTTCCTTTTGAAGAGGTGCCTGACCTTGTAGCTGGCCGGAGAGTACTTATACAGAAAGGGTATGCCTTTGTTGCTGGCAGTCAGGTAAAATCTTGGTTTCTGTTTCCAATTTCAAAATATAACTTCTCCTTAGTTGATAGTAGTTTCTCCTATTATAACTCACTTGAATTTCCTCATTTCTCCTATCAGTTGGTTTCTCTTGTTGTCACACAATTTCGATCTCATTTATCAAAGGCCCTCATTCTGACAAACAGGTCATTCCCTGGTTATATGAATATCTAAAAGTTCCTCTTTATAACTTGCTTTAACAAGATTTTCTCTATGTTTGCAGAAAATGGACTACTACCATTCGAGAGCGAGAGAAAGACAGACTAACTCCAGTAAGCACTTGGACTTTAAAGCAACTGTTTTCATCACTTTCCCTTGTCTCCTTAACTTTATTATTTGTTAATCATTCAGATAGTCGAAGCGCTGTCTACGAGCTACTTGGGTCCTGATTATTCTCAGGTGAGGATCGTCTTTTTAAAACTTGTTATGTATATTCATAGATATGGAATCACTGAAGCTGTTAATTTTTCGTCCACAGTCAACTGAGTACGCCGAGATATCACTCAAGGATATTGATCAAGTTGCCAAGAGCTGCTTTCCACTTTGTATGAGGCATCTATTTGAAAAAGTAAGTATACTTCAGGGCTTTCAAATCTTCCATTCATCATTGTTTACATACCATATACTCCCATGCAACTGTAACATGCAAACGTGTACACACACAGGTTCGAGAAGACCATCATCTAAAACATGGAGGAAGAATGCAACTGGGTCTATTTTTGAAGGTATCTCTTTAATCTCTCTCCCTTTTTCTCATATATTCACATAAAAGGAGTTGAGACTAGTAAATATGCACCGGTTAATTTTTCTTATGATTTGTCTTATGTTTATACCTCACTGAAGTTGTCTATTGATGTGTAGGGGGTGGGTCTGAAGCTGGATGACGCCTTAGCATTTTGGAGAGCAGAATTCACCAAAAAGGTAACTTGATTCACAAATGTTTTATCTTCTAAATTTCCATATCTGTGTTAGACTTTTATCTTTATTTTTTTCCTTAGGTTGGCTCTGAGAGATTCGATAAAGAGTATGCGTACGCCATTCGCCATAACTACGGGAAGGAAGGCAAGAGAACGGTAAGCTGCTTACGGTTTCGTAGAATTTTATTTATGTCAGCGTAAGCTGCAATGATGAGCTTCTGATACCAAATTTCACATTGCAATTACAGGATTATACCCCGTATGCTTGTCAAAAGATCATATCATCTGCTCCTGGTGCTGGAGATCATCATGGCTGTCCTTATCGGCATTTCAGGTCAGTTCGCTTTGTAAAAATCTGTTTTCTTCTTGCCAAAGAATTGGAAAAGCATTATATATGTCATTTAGGTTCTTGTATCCACCAACCCTTCATATCTTGTTGTTGCTGGATAACAACAATTGCTAACGTTTTGAGCTTTCTTTATAGATTTAATATATATCTTGATTAGGGAACAATGAGGGGGATGTCCTAAAAGAAACATATAAACATATAAAGCGTAACAATGACTTTAGTAAAGATTTGTTAGGTGAATCTCAAAGTAATGTAATGTATCTCATGGATTCTGGTGGTAAAATTGACAGTGAGGATAACCTGAGAGCAGCACTTGGTAGAATGGGATTGAGTTCTCGTGGAATGGAAGATGTGATGGATAAAGTGCGGAATAAACATTATCAGGTTAGTAATCTCTCTCACTAAACGTTGAATATTTTCTACAATATTTTTCAGCAAAGCTAACTTGGTCTTCTTTCTACGCATGTGGGGACTCTGCAATACTTTTAGCTTGCATGCACATTCACCTTTGAAGCTGTTTATGGTACATCGTGCGATGCTGGTATCAACCATCCGAATCAATACTTCGAGGAGAGTCAGAAGATTTTGAAATCCAAGACGCCACCTGCTCCTGTTTAATATAGTGTTAGTAAATTATGAATACTATGAGGAATCGTGCTGAATTAGAATCTGAGTTTTAAAGAAATTTGGTTAAAAATGGAGGAAATTTCAACTCCTAGAAACCATGGCATGCATAACCTTTCTGCTTTTGCGTACTTCAAAGTCAAGAAGAATTAGACTAGTAGTTAGTTTTTTTTACAAAAGAAAAATAAAGAATTGGATGACAAAAAAAAAAGAATTAGATTAGTACCAATACTCAAACCAAATATGGATCATCTCCTCTCTCACGCAATGTCTCCATCGCTAGCCTAGCATCATACATCGGATTGGGACTCAGTCTTTTCTTATCAGCTCAGTGGCACGGCTTCACATTTCATGACCTTCATCTCAGTGGCACTATCAGAGTCTTTGCATGATCAACATGTCGTAGTATATTAAATAAACCAAGTTCCCAACTTCAAATTATCATGCAGTAACCATTTTCCCATGACCCTTCGATTGAAAGAAAGATCTCCGCTCATTTACTTTAGACATCAACTGATGTGTTGTCACATTTAGATCTGAAATTATTTGATGAGGATAGACTTTGTTTTCTTCTCTGACAAACGTTTTGTTTTCTTCTTGATCAAAATCTTTTATTTTTATATAGTGAGTATCCTACTAAATTTTTTAAGTTTCACCAAGTATTCGTAATGAACACGGATATCTAAATAAAATACAGAATATAAAATTATTAACATAAATAGATCGAAATAAATTATGAATAGCACCACAATTTTGGATATTTGCTCAATGTCCACCGGACAAGTGTATCATCCATAATTTAGTAACGTCGGCCAAAGAAAAAAAATATTAATGAGAAGAAGAAGCTTGAAGACAATGACAGTTATACCCTGAACATTTGTCAATGGCAAGTTGAGTTATTTTGTCGTCGTGCTCTCCAGTCACTCTACATAAACAAAAGTCAAACGAGACCAGGGGTGATTCCGTAATTTCCTTTCCGTAGCTGCGTGGAGGACAGCTTGTCAGGAAGTAATTAATTATTTATCAACCAATCGTCTCGCTTCGATAGCATGGGCATCGCCACAGAAGATCACGCACGCATTTAACATCCATCTTCGTGGCGATCTGTCGGAAGCGTCCTCTGCTGTTCCCAGAGAAACTTTGGTCAGTCCACAGTCAATTTTTAACACCTTTACTTCGTTTTTTCTTTCAAATATTCTTCTTTTATCGTTATAAGTTATACCGACTCCTCTCTCTCTTATTTCGACCCTTATCTCAAATCAATCATTGCGAACATCCTAGGAACGAAGACCAAACTGATCCTCATGTTTGTGTCGAGACCATCTTAGATTGATTGATCAACTACTTTCAATTTCGTCTGAGAATCCACAGATCACTATGCAGTCCGGTGAGTTTCTCAACACAGAATGACTA
>OVBX01003531.1:0-16637 GCA_900406325.1 Erucastrum elatum | reverse complement strand
TACAAAATATGATTATACAAACACACAAACATATAAGTAAAAAAACCAATCATACACCCGCGATATCTAGTTGGTGATCAAAAACCAATAAGAAGGCGGGTCAATATCTAGTTGGTGATTAAAGTTGAGGTGAATTTGAGAGTTCATCCCGGAGGTAAACCCAAATATTGTTCAATGATATAACCCGCATCTCATGACTCCCACTCTCGTTTCTAGCAAAGACTGTCACGCGCGCTTATTATTGGACGTACTGTAATACCCGTGCACCGCGCCGCAGGAAATTATCTCACTTAATTCGTTTTCCTTTTCGTCAATCAACGATCGATTGCCATTGAAAGACCTTCTCACCAACCGGTAAATTCCTCAGCTCCGATCAGATCCAATGTCGCTGCTAAACCAACTCTTCAACCGTGGAGTCTTCGGCGCCAAATGGTTCCTCCTCCTCCTCCTCCTCCTTCTTCTCCCACTTTGTTTACGATTCGGATTTTGAAGCTATGATTCTTCAAAATTCCGTTAAATCGATCGGATCAATTACTCTTTTCTTAAACGAATTTATCTTCTTTGGCAGCAAAACATCCTTAAACTTCGCGATAGCTAGGATGAAATTACTACAGAACAAGAGAGACATGCATCTCAAACACATGAAGAAGGAGATCGCTCAGTTCTTACAAGCTGGACAAGAACCAATCGCTCGAATCAGGGTCTCCTTCCTTATCCCCTACCTTCTTATGATCACATTCGCATTTCATGTTTTTCTTACAGTCAGTCATATGTTTCTTGTCTGAGATTAGGTAGAGCATGTTATCAGAGAAATGAATCTGTGGGCAGCTTATGAGATCTTAGAGCTCTTCTGCGAGTTTGTGCTTGCTCGTGTTCCAATTCTTGAAAGTCAAAAGTGAGAATCTTTGGAGGTTTTATCAATCTGCGATTTGAGTTTTTACAAAGTGATTCTTATGTGTGTTTGGGATTGTTATGGAGAATAGGGAATGTCCGAGAGAGTTGAGAGAAGCTATTGCTAGCATTATCTTTGCTGCTCCAAGGTGCTCTGAAGTACCTGATCTTCTTCACCTTAAGAATCTTTTTGGTACCAAATATGGGAAAGAGTTTATCATGGTTTCTTCTGAGCTCCGTCCTGACTCTGGTGTCAATCGTACAGTTAATAATACTTAGCTTCTTTCTTCTTATTCATGTTTTGAAATGCGTTCTTGTATGAGAGGTGATGCTTGACTTGGTGGATTGTTTTGATTTTCTTGGGAGCAGATCATTGAAAAGCTTTCTCCCGCAAGTCCGTCGGGAGAGACAAGGCTCAAGGTTTTGAAGGAAATCGCCAAGGAGTACAGTTTGAATTGGGATTCTTCTGCTACTGAAGCTGAGTTCATGAAGAGCCATGAAGACTTACTGGTACCTCTTTCTGAACACACATGTTTTTCAGTTTTGAAAGAATGCTAGTTGGTAACATCCATCAAGTTTATTGAANGGGGGGGGGGGGGGGGGGGGATTGATTTCCCCAATATAGAAATACAACATGACACTGAATTAGAAACATTTAAAATCTAAATTTGTTGCTCATCTATCATCATTGATTTGTCTTGTAGACACTAGATAGTAATCCCTCCGTTCTATTAAGATATATTTTATTGTATTGCTATTGGTTAAAGTTATTGCAAATTGATAATTGCAGAAAATTATGTATTTATAATGGTGATTTAATATGTTTTCTTACTATGTGTGAAAAAAACACTAGAAAATCTATTCTTAGTAGGTAGTATAGCCAGTAGGCAAAATGAACAATAAATATATGTCTGCAACAATAGAATCACAATCTTTCCACGTCCAGCGGTTACTGTGAATGTTGAGTTTGGTTCAAATGAATTCTCTTTATAAAATAGATGATTTGTTTGAAATGCCATTTGTAGGGTGGAGCTAAGCAAATGCCTCGTCAAGATAGTGTCTCTGAATCTAGACCGTCCCAACAGGGCAACACTCAGGCTTCGGTCTCCAGGGAAGCTGAGGTTCTGCCTGCAGAGGCCACACAGAGACTCCAGAAGCTTCAAGCTCAAAACCCAGTGAGCAGAAACGTGCCATCATCACCTAAGCTGCATGTAGCTTCTCAAGCGCCTCCTGATACAAGACGAGATCACATTGATGTGATGGAGAGAGCTCGGGCTGCTATAGCCAGCGCTGATCGTGCAACTGCAGCAGCTCGTGCTGCAGCCCAACTAGTGAACGTCACTTATGGGGCTTCACCTACTGTAGCAGCAGAAGGGAAGCCTTCAAACTTAATGTAGTTGCCACGTCATGATTTGTGAAAGAAGGATAGCGATGTTACCTTAGGTTTGGAAATGAGTATATGCTAAAGAGTAACGGTAAAAATATGCTATGAAATTGTGTGGCCTTGAGAAATGATTTCAAAAGTTTAACTGCGGTAGTCCTGATCAAAATCGGTGATCAAGTTATTTCAAGAAAATGGTTACGACCACTTGTATATAAATTAAACTACTTTGAATATTTCTAAATGTTGGTTTTATAATCACAAAAATATAATGTCAAATCATTCTACTTGGCTTTATTTACTTTTTCCTAGTAAATTCCAACCAAATAACAGAGATTCAGTATGTATTCCTGGACACGAGAAATCAAATGGTGGGCGCAGAAATTTCAAGACATCACAAACCAGCTGATAGATTAGCAAAAACTCTTCTTCCCAATATGGGTTCATTCTATTTTCATTCTTATGTACCACTTGTACTCACTAATGGGAACATGGGATCGATAAAATGTGAGATATATTTTGATAGAGATTCAGTCATGATTACCAATTGATTCATAAAAAAATATGTTTTGATAATGGGTACATGGGATAAAATGTGAGATAATTGATGTTTCTAAATATGAATTTAAATTGTTTATCATGGTTAACATGAACCCATAATAATAATAGTATTTATTAACATTTTTATTACTGTTCTTTTCAAGGTTTAAGTCTTTTTATAATCAGAACAACTTTCATTTTCCTTGCTTTAAATTCGTAGCTCAAATAGTTAGGTTGCCTTGACACTAGTTCCACCGTCAGCCCTTTACATAAGGCCACTAAATCGTTTGCTTTAGGCCAAAATACTTTTAAATGTTTTGATGGCCACATTATTAATTAAATAGGAATATGCACCAAATGAAAAACATATTTTCATAATTTGCAAGATGATTGTTACGTAATAGAATATGTGTATGCAAAATAGACACAATTGGGATGGCAAGCTGTGTTCTGTCTTCTCTTCCAAATTTCTGATGTTTTTCTCGATGACATGTATTATTTATTTATAAATAACTCTCAAATATGGCATGTTTTTTTCTCGAGGAAAGAAAAAAACATACTTTTTCTGTTTAATATAACACATTTTTATACAACTTCGTGGTATTTATGAAAGAAAAAAGCATACTTTTGCCACCTTTTTTGCAATTTGTACCCAACAATATGTAGTTCAGCTAACAATAGCTTTATTTATCGGATGTAGTAATGTAACCAACACGTTTTTCATTTTTGTTTTTTTTTCTCCGTACCAACATAGATTGAGTTATCTTCCAAGAAACTCTCGCCATCAACGCGGTGTTTTGAGAGTTGCAAACAATGTGTTGCAGAAGGCGTTGATAACGGTCAAAGAGTATAGCCGATTCCTCAAACCGTGTTTATTAATACCAATAGTTTTCGAATAACCGGAATTACACGGTTAATAGGAGTGTAGGTGTAGTTTTTGTCGTGAGGTGTTGCTTCTATTTAAGACTTATAATTATGTATGTTGCATACGATGTGATCCTCTTCAATTTGAATATATTTTGATTTTCATTTTCTTCTAGAACCTAAAATACTACAACTAAAGAAAGAGAACCATTTAAAAACTACATTTTAGTCCTAATTAACCATCTTAGAGTTTGATTTCTCACAATGCCTACGCTAATTTATTGTTATGAATTATTTGTAAACTTACCCCTTCTATAGAAACTCAGCTTCTATCTTTCTTACAGTGTTAAAATTCTATAAATTTTTAAATTGTGAATCTCTAAACCTGATCCAGTAATTTGGTTGGTTTGAGTGTAGTCATTCCTTTGCCTTCAGAACTTTGAAATATACTATTACATCAGTCAATTATGGAGACAACAAACAAGTAATCATCTTGTATAGTTATTTTACGCATAGGAACTTTGCATTTTGTCATGAAAGGCCTGGCTTAGTTCTTCACCGGCCATTAGGATAAATGTGTTAATTTGAAAACATATTTGTATTCCAAAACAAATAGCGATTCACATCGTCATGGTCGTCGTCGTGTGCGTGTAATAGAGAAAGGTTCACTTATAAAAAAAAGGAAAAAAAAGAAAGGTCCACTTATGACTTGCCCCTTCGTATTCACACAATCTCATCTCGTCCTTTCCAAATACAATTTTGTCTCTTTATCAAACGTTTCTTTGGTCTATTTCAAGTCCAAATGGGATTTCCACTATTTTTTATATCATTTTCCCACCTTTTTAATTAAAGGAAAAATCGAACCAATTTATTTGTTCTTCTTTTTCAATGACATCATGAAAAACAACATAAGGAAATATAATTTATTTACTATTCTGGTTTTTTCAACTCATTAGAAATAAAACTAATGAAAAAAATTCCTTGTTATTATTCTCGTGAACATTCTCAGAGATATTTGTAGCAAAAAGTGATGGAGGACACGTAGGGCCGAAGGAACAGACAGATGGTGTGTGGTTAAGCATCTATAGTCTCTCTCCTCCTCCAGGTCCGAAACCCATGTCTCCATACACTTTCCCATCAAAACTCATTTTCCTCTTCTGATCCCTCCTTTAAATATACCCTCTCTCTACCTTCATTCTTGCATGCATTGATCATTGACATGAAGAGGGACAAAAAGAAACAAAAACTAGAGGAAGCGGAGCAGAGCAAAATGGAGGTGGTGCTGGAGGAGCAAGTTGATGCATTGGCTGCAGCAGCGACGGTGGCTGCGGCTGCGGCGGTAGAAGAGGAGGAGGAGTTGTGGGGTATGAGGCTCAAGGAAGGATACTTTGTGGTCGACGAGCTGATGACATGGAGCACTGTGTTGCCTTCCTGTTGGGACGTGGAGTTTGTTGAGAAAAACTATGGAGTTTTGTTCGAAGATGTTGTTTGGGACGATGATATTTGGAATTTGAACACTTCTACTCAGCTTCCACCTTTAGATAATAACATAAGACAAGATTGAAGTCTGGGGATTCGAGGTTTTTCAATCCGTTGGGTTTGTTCGATTTTTCGGTTTAGTATGAACCATATAACCGAAATCAAAATTAGTAATGTGTTTTGATTTGGTATGGTTTTAAGTTTTATATTAAAATATTGTTAACTTGAGGATTTTTTTACAAAGAAAAACCACGTTGGTTTGGACTGGAGTTCTTTTTTCTTGGTTTAAGTTTTGGATTTTCCGATAAAGAATATAAACTCGTATACCGAACTAAGTTTGTTTATGGTATGCAGATCTATTTTTATAAATACTAATATGTTACCCTATTGATTCGGTTGCAACCCCTTAACTCAAAATTAACTTACCTATGCCTGAATCGGACCAAAACAAATAATAATTTCGTTTTTGCTCGAGTTAGAATAACAAATATCGTATTTGATCTTAAAAACCCAGTTTGAAATAACAAATATCGTATACCGCAAACATAATTTTTAGGTTACTAGTGATTGACCGCGTTTCGAAACAATTATAGAAATCGCTACAAATTGCCCTCCATTTCTTAAAATTAAAAGCTGTTTCCACCTAGTGTTTGTAGATCAATAAATATAAAATTATTTTTAAAATATTTTAAAATTTAAAATTTTAAAAAATTTTAAAATGGAAATATTATAATTAAAATATATACATATTTTATAGATTAATTTAAATTCACAAATGTTTCATAATATTTAATAAAAATATTAAACTAATTATTCATTAGAATTTTTAAAAATTAATATCAGACATATATAAAGATATACACATATGTAAAATGAAATCAAATATTTTTTTGAAAGTTTTAATATAAATTTTCAAAACAAATTTTATTAAAATTATAACTTTCAACTAACTTAAAAAAATTTCGAAACATAATATTTTTATTTCATATTATAGTAATTATTATATTTTATTATAATAGTATTTTTAATATTTTTATAATGTTACTATATGTTAATATTGGTAATTTATTATTTAATCGCTGTAACTGTAATATTTTATAATCAACCAGTAACAAATATCTCGTAAACACAATAATTTAAAAGATTGTGACAGTTATGCAAAACACTTGATAATGCTTGAAACTGCAACAATTTACACCGCCAACTCCTGCAGTCGCAACCGCAATCGTTGCGTTTGAACCAGTCGGAAATATATTTGGAAAGCATGGAATAACAAACTTCTATAGGAGTTGAAAAATCCCTTCTAAATAAGACACATTGTTCAGACTTGGTCTATGTAAAACATCTTGTACTCCCTCGTTGTCAAAAATAGTAACGCGCATATTAAAATGACTTTCTTTTCGGTTTGTAAAGTCCACCGAGCCGTGCCATGGTTGACAATATTGGTGTGATTTTGACTGAAATACAAAGATTTGATAAACAATAACAAAAAGAAATTATGAAATGAAGATAACTACTTTTTTTCTGTCAACGAAAGGGAGATAACTATTTCATCCTAGATATCGTCTCTAGAAATTTTAGACCGGACTTGCAAATAGAGACCACAGAAGTACCCTGAGAAAAAAACACATGGAAGAGTTAATAGAAAAAATCTAAAAATGTGTGGGTTGTAGCCACAAGCCACTTTGTAGACAGCGAAGCTAAGAGTAATCCTTGTTGCTCAGAGATTCAAATGGATATCTAAAACTCATATTTTAACAGTTAAAAAAGTGATGATCACTTTAATATTGATATGTGTATTAAAAAAATTTCATAACCTTGTTATTAGCTGACAAGTGTGTTCATATAGTTTCTCAAAAAGGGTTTCAAATCTTTATGATGCTCTAATTTAACTCACTTGGTGAAGTATCTTCAATCCAATGACACATAAAACCCTTTGGGTAAGTAACGTCCATTGTATACTTCTCGGTACTAGAATCCATACGAAGTTGATAAAACTTATGAAGTACTCAACAAATCTTCTTTTCTGTTTTCCAAAAAAAAATTACCACAAGTTTCAGCAAAATGTATCTATCAAATTACTATTTCTTCAGTTATATTTAATGGGTTCAAACAAGGGCGTACCTATGTTAATTGATTTCATTTTTTTTTGAAATGTAAAGTTTATTTATCAACAAAAGAAAAAAAAAAGTTTACAATACGAAAAAGTTTATTTTTTTTTACAAGGGCCATGTTCTACAAATCGCCTTTACCCCTATAAGCCTGACCACGAGACTGCCCTGTGGAGTAAGGTTCAGAAACATATTTTTTAGATATATATATATATTGGGGTNGACCACGAGACTGCCCTGTGGAGTAAGGTTCAGAAACATATTTTTTAGATATATATATATATATTGGGGAATATATTAATATTATTGGAAGCTATGGGTTAAAATAGAATAATGTTGGGGTCAAAGGGAAGATGTAAAGAGTAAGAAATAGAGACAAAAAAATTGAGACAATGACAAGAAGAAAATGGCGAGTGAAGTTGAGAAGAAACAAATTTCGGTTTTGTAATTTTATACTTTTTCGCTTATCAAATCTTTTTGCTTTTCTTGATTAGCATGCATCAACTGTTACTCATCCTATTCATTTGATAAGAGAGACCATAGAGTGACATGAAGGAAATATCTCAACAACCAAAGTTTGAATTACCACATTAATATTTATAAGGATTCGTTTATCGTATGAAACAAGGTATGTTTTCTATAAACTTGACTGAAAGATTATTAATCACAAAAGAAAACAAATTTTAATGATATAAGAACTGGTACTCACTCCGTTTTGTTATATTTGATGTTTTAGATTTTTTGTTTGGTATCAAATTATTTTACGTTTCCAAATTCTTAGGACATGATTATTGCAGGTTCTAAGCTCATGTTTTAGATAAATTGGATCGAAAAATAAATGAAAAAGATTGAAATTCGTTACAAACGGACTTTGTTAAGATGTTTTCGCGTTTGTCCTTAAAAGCAAGTGTAGGGTATTCACTATTCAGTAGGTTGGTATTCGATGGCTCTATCGTGTAGGGTATTCAGTTTTGCACTGTCAGGTCTTCTCTCTTGCATGTTCTTCCGAAGGCGAAACCTTATCTCCTCTTCGCCATAGCTCTCTGGTATCGTTCATCTTCTCCCCTCTCTCCTATTCCCCGATTTCATCTTCTCCCGTACCAGAAACCTATCTCCTCTCTTATTCCCCTATTTCATCCGGTTTTGTTGATCCTCTCCCCTATTTTCTCTTCGTCGATTTCACCTTTTCTCGAACCACATATGAACCGTTTGTCTATAGAGGCGATATCATCTTCTCACTGAGCAATAACCCTATCTCGACGGCGGCGATTTGATCCTCTCCCCAACGCGAAAGCCTAACTCCACGGCGGCGATTTGATATTCTCCCGATGCGGAACCCTAACTCCACTGCGGTGATTTGATCCTCTCCCGAAAACGGAACCCTAACTCCACTGCGATGATTTCATTCGTTTCCTGAAGGCAAAACCCTCTTTCCGCGGCGGCGAGTTCTTCTTTTTCCGAACGCGGAACAATTGGCTATAACATCTCCAGTGATTTCATCCTCAAATCCAAACCGTTAGCTGCATTAAGTCGAAATTAATTTACTATTTACTTAAGAACCTACAAAAGTATCTACTAGTAATCTACATTTTTACTCAAGTATCTTAACATTATCTCTTAATCTACATATATTAATAAACTATCTTAAGAACCTTAATATTGGTCCTATCAATGCGGATGCCCTTATGTAAAATATAATAAACTCTGACTTATCTATCCTTACATTAATAGCCTATAAATTACAATAGTTGCACATTAAAACAATACTAATAAGTAAAGATACAATAGACAATAGAAAACTGTGAGTATTATATATATTTTCTTTACATTCCCTTTGTTTCATAATAAACGTCACTCTAACTTTTTTTCTTGTTACAAAATAAATGTCACTTTATAATTTTAATGCAAATTATACTTGTTTTCAGATGAAAAATAATTGAAAACTGTTTTGATTTTATAAATAATTTTATTTATCAAATATTAGTGACCAGAAAAGTGTAATTAGTTACAGCTTATATATATATATATTTCTGCCATTTTCTTAATATATATGAAAAATATCAAAATGACATTTATTTGGAAAAAGATGGAGTATCTGTTTATTTCCTACTATTTTTGTCGTTTTATTTTGTTAAAAACTTTGTACACTTTTAACGACATTAATCGGATTCAAATATTACTAAAAGTAAATGTGGTTTAGTCTAGAAGACGGCCACCCATGACACTGAAAACATAAGTTAGTTGTAGAGCTCTATGGACCTGCAAAGACATAGCTACTAAAGAATTATTGCTATTAGCATATCAACTAGTTATAGACAATCTGAAATTAGTAATACATTTTACATCTCTTGTTTTTATCTCTTTTCAGACATACCCATGTGGTCAATTGACTCCTCGACCAGACAAATCCTGTGTGTCAAGAAATATTTAACAACAATTTAATTTTATAACCATATAATTATTTTTATATTTCAACCTTTTCTACAACATTGTTATAGTATAATATGTATAAGACAAGTTTTTATCCTGTAGATACGTAGTTTACATTCTAAAATACGTTTTGCGTGATATATTCAACATTTCTCCTTCTCCTCCAGCAATATCTCGTCGTCAGTTTTGACCACACCGACACACTGAAACTTAGGTTTTAGCTTCTTGTTTTCGTTGTTTATGTTCCTCTTTTATTGTACATGTTCTTCTTTACATCTCCCTCGGTAGCTAGAAATATCAAATTTTGTGCCTAATTAATAGCATCAATTTAATTCTCAACGCTACAGATCTGCACCTATCTTGGGAATGCAACTCATGATTATGGTATTTTCTTTGCATACATTGGTAGTTGGACCACTCCATTATTTCATCAACGACTCTCACATTTATAATTTGGACCATATTCTTAACTAACCGAGGAATAAACAGAATATATATCAAAGTAACATGCAAGAAACCCGAATCAGTAAATCTAAAACATAGTATAACTGAGAAAAAGGTAAAACATACGTACTGCTTACTAAAAAGGTTCTTATTTATATAAACTTCCTGTCCTGTAATTACAAAACCGAATAAGCTTTTAATTAAAACACCGTATATAGAGTATTTCGTTGAATATATAACAGCTATTTCATTGTTACTCTAATATATATGAACAAAAATAAAGAACAAAATAGAGACATGGATAACGACAGAGACAGGGACTCGCTCAAAATGACAAATGAGTCAATGACACAGCACGCCCGTCACCTTCCCTCCGGCTGCTCCAGCTCCACCACATTAAAGCTCACACAGAAAGAAGAGAGAGATGGAGTTTATGAATATAGTAACACTCTCTGACCTTCTTCTTGTCATATCAAAAACAAATCTCTCACGTTCGTTTTTCCTCATCCAAACCTGTTCTCTATCTCTTCTTCAGCACCATCTGTTTACTGTATGGGTTGTCGAGATATTCTGCTGACTTTCTCCGTTGCTCTCTTACTCATCTCTCTGTTCCAGATCTGGCTTTTCCGGGAAGGACAAGTCCGGGAACTATCAGAAGACAGCCAGGTTGGAAAAGACGGGAATACCCTCGCCTCCAAGAAGAAGAAGGACGATGTTCAACGTCTCTTCCAAAGGTACTTCAAGGGTCTAAACGATAGCAGCAGTCGCTTTGAAGAGTCATACAGACAGATCCCTAGCTCCCCAGATCGCCTCCACAACTAGCTAGTTCCTCCTTAAGTATTTTTTCTATTCTTTTATTTTCTTCCATCTTCTTTTCGACTCTTACTGTCCAAATTATCCTTGTTTTTTTTTTACCTCACTTGTTATAGTATGTATTCTTAAATGAGAGAACTTTGGTTATCCACATTTGAATGACAATTGTTAGCCGTTGTGTAGATCAAAAGCTTTTTTTTCATTGCAGAATACTGAAGAGATCTACAAGAACTATAGAAGTTATGAAAATATCTTTTCATGATTGATCAATTCTTGCCCTTTTTCAAACAAAAAAAAGTGATTGATCAATTCTTTAAATTATTAAAATGAATTTATATAATAAACTGTTTTACGAATATTAGTATTATATTATTGAGAATCTATTAAAGAGTTTGTTTACCATTATTGACAAAAGAGTTTGTTTACCATTATATATTCAAAATGCTTTGAGTTTGCTGGTTCACTAAGTTCCATATACTTTTACATCTTTATAATTTACTCGTGCAAATCCATGTTCGATAAATGTACATTCTGTGTATTAAGTAAAAACNAAAAAAAAAAATCAAAAAAAAAAAAAAAAAAAAAAAAAAAAAAAAAGTAAAAACTTCCATCTCGTCTTTTCAGGCCAGTTACTTATTTGTCTAACCCCTCAATAAGGAAAACAATAGGTATTTGCCTTTTGCTATTCCTTATGATCAGAATCTTTTCTAGATCACGCATAATTATCTTACTCCCATTATATCATCAAAATATTAAGGTTTTGAACATACCTGTTACACGTACATATAACATTATTCGCTATACTGTTCCTGTTCATAACTAGTTCCTTCAAGTAACGTAAAAAAAAAAAACCATTAAGTCTTCTTGGATTCATTATTTTATAACAAATCCTTATGAAGTATATATGAGAAATATTGGTTTATTGTGTTTGCCTATACAAAATATATTTAAGGATTAAAGAAGTACTAAAAATCAAAATAGAAAACAGAAGAATATGAATAATTAATGACTAAAAACAGCAATCTCTATAAGAAAAAGAAAAGAGATAAAAGAATCATCTATAATTTATTTGAAAATAAGGTTGGGCAGGCAGCTAAACCCTACCTTTTTATTTTAAATTGATGTAAAATAGTTTGTTTGGCAACGTTAAAATTTTACACATGAAGAGAAAAGGAAAAACGGTTATCGATGAGACAGTAACGAAAGGTCCACATTGGTTTTTTGGGAAAACTGAAGAATTAGGTCATACCTTTAGAAGGGTAATTGCAGTAGATATACATAAAAACTTATTTTATTAGCTAGATGGATATGGCTACTGTATACTTTCTATAATCCCAACATTAACCCTGAGAATAGGTGTGCAGATAGCTCTGCCCGTTCCATTAGTTCAACGCAAAGCTATAGAGAAAAATTAATATACATTTTTTTATTTCACTAGCTTTTATTTCTTTCATTTCTACCTTCATCATCATTTGTCTCTATGGCCATTGTATAACAATTTTTCTTCTTCTTTTTATACAACAATTTTTTACTCCAACAAATATAGCAGCTTCCCAAAAATTAATTATGCCTATCTATGTGGTTTAATTGATGTGATAATCGATGGAGCTGGAACTGCTATGACGCTGTAAACGTTTAGTTGTGAGATTTGTTTCTCCTACTTGCATAAATATTTAAAGTTAATTTGGTTTCTTGTTTTTTGGTTATCAGATTTGGATTTTGCATTATCTATGTTTGATTAGTGTTTTATTCTCAGGTGTTGGAGACATATTCGGTTGGATTTGTATGATCCATTGTTTGCCTTTATATATATGCAAGAAGTTATCTTAAAATTTCTCAATCTCTCTCTGGAAAGATATGTTTTTTCACGGTTTGAGGTTTTTAACTATTTATCTTCTCTGCTTGAACTTCACTGGTTAATCTCTCAATCTCTCTCTGGTTATTTTTACTCTACTCTTGTTGTAATATTTTTGCTAGGAGTGTGAATGATATTGTTAGTTTATGGTGCAAAGCTACTGTTTCTCCTAGACTTTTCAGCTGAAAAAATATTTATCAATGGAAAGTGTCTTGTACTGCAAGCCTCATTTTGAACAGCTCTTAAAGGAGTATGGTAGCTTCAACAAGAACTTTCAGTCTTCTATGTGTTTTTCTTGTTCTTGCTGCTTTTCATATAATCTTAAGTTTTGCTGCTTTTCATGTAGGATACTTTGAAACAGAAAAATGTTTGTAAGTTTTGCCTGAAGTTTCAAGAATGATACGAGGTTGTTGATGATTATGACTGGAACCACAAAACAGAGAAGCTAGAGGATCTTGGAAACATTATGACGAGCTTCGATCCAGAAGAATCAATCGTGGTCATAAAGTCATTTCCAAAATGTTTAGCTTGGCTGATCTATTATTTTTATTTGGATTATCTATGTAATATCCGGTTTGGAATCACAAGTACATATACTCCATCTTCTATATTTTTATCTGGATTATCTATGTAATATCACGAGTACATATACTCAATTTCGATATGTTTCCCACCATAGATTTTCTCCGCAAAAAACTAATACATTTAATTGAAAAGAACATTTTCTCGAAAAAATCTCTGAAACAACTACAATCGGGCAGCCCCTATTACAGACTTAAGCAATAGTTTGGGCAGGCACGTCACCTATTATTGAACTTCATCAAGGAGTGAAGCGTCAATACGCCGTGGTGAAACTCAATGTTCGCAAATTAATAAAATAAATGCAGATTTCTGCAAATATCTTCTATAATTTGTATATTCACCTAATTAACCCTATTTAGAATGTGATTACATATACCGTTGTATTAATTTGTCAATAATGAACACAATTATCTTTATATAAATAAAATAATTTTCAAAAATTACATATAACTCAGAAAAATATATAACTCATGTAAACTTTTAACATGTTTTTTTAACATGTTTAATTATACAAAAATTAAATTAAAAATTAAAAATTTACTTGATGATCTAGATTTTGGAAGAATATATACTATAACCATTTCTACAAGAATATAATATATACTAGCTGTTGCACTCCTTCAAGCAGACCTAACCGTTTTATAATTACTAATCAGTTATTCATTACTGATTCAAACACTATTCTGAGAAGTTGTTATTTATAATCTAATTTATTTACAGAATATCATATTATTTATATATGAAAAAATATTTATCAAATTATATACTCATTATTGCGTTCAATTTTTAGAAAACTCTCATATATAGTATAAATGTTTTTAGTTATATGTTTTTGTAACTAATTTTATTTATAATTAAAATATATTCTTTTTATATAACAATATATATATATAAATAATTTTATAATTTTTATTAAAGATATTTTTTGGATAATAACAAATATGTATATGATTTATCTTTTTGATTTTAAAATAGATTTTTATTATATAAGTTTTAATGAATAATCTGATTTCATAAAGCTTAAATTCGTTTTTATATTCTGATAATTTTTGTTATATTAAATTATAGTTACTTAATAATTTATAAATTAACGATTTTAATGATAAATTATTAATTTTATTTTTGTTTGAAAATTCTTACATATTAATTATATTTTTTGAAAATTTCTTTGTACACATATTTACTATATATAATTAAATCTTAAAAGTCAGTCAATATTATCTTTTCAATTATATAACTCCGTTGCGAAAAATCACTCTGAAAATAATAGTATATATTATAGCTTTTCTTCTATGTTTTAGAGAGCCTATTATATATTTGTAAGATTTTCTCTATGATCTATCTAAATATAGAATACATCAACCTATGTTTAAATTGTGCTACTATGGTATTTATAACAAATAATATGTATTGTAAAACAATAATTTATGTTCAATCTTGTATACTATCATCTGTATTAGAAAAACTGCTAGTTCTTATATGTATATTATGTTTTTAACGGAGTTATAATTTATATTACCATACATCATCGTTCTACTCTACCCAATTTAAAACATATATTATCTATTTTTGGTTTATTTTATTTTTTAAATCTGAGAAAATGTAGGAAAGAATTCTAACTGATTTTATTTAAACTTATCTGTACATTATATATATGAAATTTTTATACATACATGATAATTCTTTTGTTAAATTTTGATGTTATAATAATGTCATTAATATTTGTATTTGACTGATGTACAACTGATAAATTATGCGTTATGTTATTGATTTTATTTATATTTATTTTATATATATTTCAAAGGTTTGATGTTATGTACAATTTATAAATAAGTTTTTCTTTTTATATTTTACTTTATTAATTTCATCAGTTTTATTTTAGTTTATATGTTTTACCTTTATTCTGATTTGCTTATATACAATCAAAAATATGAAATTAAAATATATTCTGATGAATATTTTTTTATATTTTACCATTTCAATAAATACAGAACTGGTTATAGATTATATTATACTAAAAATATTGCATATACTACATAAACAAAAATAAGAAATTAGATTATATTTGGATGAATATATTTTTATTTTTACTAAATATATANTTTTTTTTTTTATATATATATATATATATATATATATATATATATATATATATATATATATATATATATAGATATTTTAATTTTTTACAAACTAAATAAAGTATTAGTTAGATAAATAGAAAACATAAACTACATAAATGTTTAACTCTTAAACATAAACTGTATTAAATTATAGGGTTGTAAGGTTAATTTTGTATTAAAAATAATCAAAGGTATAATGAAACAAAACTATAAAATCATAGGTATAAAAGAACAATTTTACTCCGAATATGGCTTTATTAGCCAATTTTCCCTCTCTTGTTTTTTGAGAAAAGGTATCAACTAGTGTTGAACATCGCATCTATTATAGACGTGTGATAGCAGTACAAAAAAGAAGCATAAACGACATGATAAGCATAGAAGAATATGATAGAACCATCAACCATGGTCAATGAGACATGACAACCAAAATAATAGAACCATGTACCGATGTACGTGTGAATCACTTCGAGCAAAATTTTAGGTCGAGGCGTGTGGGTGAGATAGCGACTCATGTGAATGGATCAATCCGTTTAATGGGGCGATGGGTCCAGTGCTAAACTAACTGTACAAATAATTATATACTTATATATATATATATATATATCTATTATATTAAAACAGAAGTCATGACTTCTAATTCATGTGTGATTTTTAATAAAATGGACTATAACTAGAATTAGTCACATGATATTTTCAAGGGAGTTTTGCACACTTGACTCAAAACTTAAAGTCAAACACAAATCTAACCTATGATTTTTTTGGAAATTGTGTTTGACCTATTCACCCAGAAGTTCACAATATTCACGAAAATGCCATTGATATTTTTTTTTTCGAAAAATACACTTTTACTTTCACAACATCATCTTCTTTACTTATTTACAAGATTGCCATTGTCATCAATACACCAACCACCATGAACAACCACTTTGAAGCTCTTAATGCTCATAAATCGATTAAACACTACTTCTTTCTTCATTTCTATCAACTAAAACCAGCTTATCTCTCATTTTCTCTCCATATTCAACCTTAAAAACCATAGATTTTGATTATAAAATTTGTATGCTTCATTGAGCCATTGAAGCTCACGATTCTCGTTGGGTCCCTTTCTTTTGAGCTTCTGGGTG
>OVBX01003530.1:0-16639 GCA_900406325.1 Erucastrum elatum | reverse complement strand
GTCAAAAGAAAAGGTTAGTTTTCTGTTTGACTCCAAGTTTTGAGTCACTTTTGCAATAATTAATCCAATCCTATAGCAAAATATATCACGAGTATTTATATCTAGTTAACCGACAATGAGATTTAGTTGAATCGGATCTAGAAAACACGGTATCGAAAAATCTTGGGTAAATATTTTCAAAGTTTACAATATTTTTATGACTATCGTACAATAACAGAATTATAACATTTTGCAGAAAACTTTATTTTTTTTTAAAAAAAGGAAAACAACACGTACGTATCATGGAAGATATAGGAGAATATCCAATTTTCAAGATTTTCGTCCTTATTTTTCAAGCTCCCTATTTATCAACTTCCCATCTACATTCTTAATATTTCATATCTTAACTTCATAACGTTGACAAAAAAAAACTTCATATAACAATTCTTATCAAATATGGAGATCAGAATATGCTATCGATCCTATAAAATATAGAAATCATATTATCCTCACGAGACTCATTATGGCTAATACACACTTCACAATAAAAATCTTAGAGTCATATGGCTATGGTTATGTCAGACCCAATTAATTTATTGAACGATGTCAAACTATATAAAACAACTTGGAAGGTTGAACTAAACGTTCTGCATCCACGGACACAACATTCATCTTATCTTATTCTGGTGGAGTCTTTCTTTAGTTGATACTTGCAGATAAGCCATTTAAAACTAACTTGAATTTCAATTACAGTAACTTATTTTGTTAATAAAACAAACTAGAAATAAATGCACAACCAAATTTTATAAAATAAACATTTTATCTTATGTTCTAATAATTTAAATCCAAAAAATAAATCTGATAGTGTATAAAATGGAATTACTAAATATAAATCGCACAACTGTGTACAAACATATTGATAAGATAAAATAAAACCTGAAATGTTTAAAATGAAGATTCTAACTTTTTGTCAAATTGAAAAGTAAAAAATGACTGCATTGAATGTGAACTAGACTCTAGTTTTCAATTAAGAAAAAGAACCATGAAGACTCATGAACCTTATTTGATGTTTATTGCGGTTTATATTCTAGTTTTCAGTAAAGAAAAAATACAAATCGCACAACTGTGTACAAACACATGCAATGCTCATGTTTTAATATTATTGATATTTGATGTTGCTTCATACACATTGGAACATAAAACATATACTTAATTGGCTTAGTTACTTCTGCAGGCAGGATTGGTCATAACTTCAGGGGACTGCATTTGTGGCGGTGCAGCCCACCGAGACCCAAATGAAACAAAGACTGCAGCGAGGCTGGAGGGCGGGACAAATGGTTGCTATGCTTGTTCCTGAGAGAGATTGGAGATATGGTGTGCGAACATCTCTTTTGGTGCAAAATTGAGTGGTACTCTGCTATCATGACTTCTAAGGTTTATAGACTCTGAACCTTATTTGGTCACTGACATCATCCATCCTGCTGGAGTAACTTAACTGATAATCAAACTTATTGGCCACATCACGAAGAGTAAAGATTACCCTTCTCTTTTGAAGGATAAACCAACTGAAAGAGAAACCGATCATTGAAAGGGTAAGTGAAGAAGTTCAAGTCTCGAAAATTCAACTTCAGTTTAACTCTTTCCCTCGTTTCAGGTTCACAAAAGGTTACAGTTTCTCAGTAATATGAAAAATACAAAAGCAAAGAAGCAGTCTTCTTAGGTGATAACAAAACAAACCAAGGAAGCTAATAATAACAATTAATAATTCAAGCCGTTGCAACTCTACTTCCTCCTCTGCGTCCACGTCCATCAGGTCTCTCTGAATACTCTCTCCTCTGTTATTATAACCAAAAAATAAAAAAGATTGAATGATCCTTAAGAAATTGAAAACCTGCATACATAAAGAGACAACCATTTCTGTCAGGGTCAACTTACAAAGGGTGTAGTGGGTCGAGAGTTTGTGAACTTCTGTCTCCTTCTAATCAACAGTCTCTCAACTTCCTTCTTCTTCTCCTCTGCTTTCATTTTAGTGGGACTAGGCCGGTACAACATCACCGTCTTCCCGATTTGGCCTACAGCTACTGAACCAGTGGCTTCCTCCAGATGAATAACCGCATCCTCATGTCTTGTGTGTCTTGTTACGGCGGCTGGATTGACAAGTCAAAGCGGAAGAACGGAAGGGTCTAAGGAAGAGACAGAAGGAAGACGGTGGTTCGGGAAGTCGGAGAAGGTTGTTTCGGATAAGATGTGTCGATGAAGAAGACGACGGTGGTGGTATTCTTACTCCCCATTTCCACTACACTCTCTAGTTAGTTTATGCGACGCCCCCTGTATCTAAGGGACTTCTCATTAAACTCCCTTTATAAAATGTGATTATTGCGCAATTAATCCCTCATGAGTGTTATTATTATACAGTAGTTAGTAATATTAATATCAGGCTTTTCCACATCTCCGATTCAGGTTGCGCCGTTGTTGTTTAACGGCCCAAATTAGGCCGAGTTTTGACCCATTATAAATTGGCATTCGTAATTATATTTTTCTTCAGCAAACCAGCAGAGAATATATCATTTAAGTTATGATCGTGTTCAAAAAAAAGTTTGATCGTTAAGCCTAAGTAATTCCCACTTAACACCAGATTATTTTTCTTGCTTTTACTAACACCACGTATTGATTTATTTCCTTTACTTTTACGACATATCAAGGGAATTTAAAGACCACACCACATGGCACGTGAGAATATGGAAAAGCATCCACGTGAACCAGCTGTGCAATGAAGCTCAAAAAGTGGGCGAGGGAGCTACGACAACTACTTATGCTTCGACAAGCAGGCACTCTGTATTTATCGCATTAGTGTACTCAATTTTACAAATCTCTGTCAATTCATTTACATAAACATCATCCAATTCCAGTCATAAATACCATCCTAAGATACGTGGTTCACAAGATACCAAGACAACTTCCAATTATTAATTGATCTTACGATGATAAGTGTTGTCAATAATATTAACTATTATTATTTAAGTAAGACACAAGAGATTCCACATGCACATGATACTGCATTATGTGAACGAATACTCGACCGAAAGAGACTAGCTCGATTTTTCTTCCGTTACTAAAATAAATGAAACGAAACAGATCGTGTTTAAGATCACAGTGGCTAAACGTTATGTATCCTGTTTAATGATGTTTGTTGTTGGTATGTCAATTAGCGTTAGATGCTAAAAGATTTTTTTTTCTAGCGTTAACTGATTAATATTACAAATGGTCATCGGTCTTATAGTTGGTTTGATTGGTGAGTTAGTGTCTACGTGTAAAGCTTTCATGAGAAGAGACGAAAGGAGCAGCGATCACATGTGCGTTCAAAAATCTAATCCTCCTTTTCCTCACCGTCCAATGATTCTCACGTCTCCGTTCACTCTACTCTGGTCCAATCTCCTATAATTATTTTATTTTATTTTTGTGTGTGTGTTTCTGAGAAATAAAATAAACCGAAAATGGTTGTTACGTAGTTTACAATGCAATGTATCCCGGTGAAGGCAGATCAATCTTAGTGTATGATTGTGTCGCATTTTTCAAGTTTTTGCATGTTCCTACGTTAAGGATAATATTGTTTTTCTTTGTAATTAGTAATTACATAAATGTATATCATCTGAAGGATTAGTAGCTTTTACTATTTTTATTTATATAAAATTTAAAGTAAACATAAATAAAGTCAATTTATTTGATTTAAACAATTAACTCTTTGTACAATCAAATACTTATTTTTCCTATAGCAACTGCAATTTTTTAAAAGTTTAAGGCGTTGCTCAAATCATATGCAGAAATAAAAGGGGGGTAAAAAGGGGGGGGGACAGTACTGTATATATGGTGAAGCCATTGTTAATTGTGGCTTGAACTAGTTTTGAAAACCACACTGTTACTCCCGCTCAATCGCTCATCTCGTGGCTTGAACTAGTTTTGAAAACCGCACTGTTAATTGTGCGCGCTTTTTTACACTAGTCTCGGTCGGTCACACGGTGGTCTTCACAATATGTCACGTCAACACACAGTAAAATTATTTGAATAAAATGAGTTATATATATTTTTATTTTATTTTGTCTTCCCCAAAATATGTGTGTTTGTCGTTCTCCTCCTCCCTGAATTATTTTCAACGACCACAATTAATTAAATAAAATATATTGTATTTTTTTGAGAAAAAAAATTCAAAATCTGAAATCTGAAAGATCAACCTCCTTCGTTTCTTCACCCAGGCCAGGAGGAAGAAAGAAGAGAGAAAGAGATCTCTCTATCTCCATTTTCAATCTTCTTCTTTACTCTCTCTTTCTCTACACCGACTTCCCTTAAAGAAGACGAAACAATCTCTCTCTCTCTTCTATTGTATCACATTCTCTCTCTAGTATTGTATCACATTCTCTCTCTAGGAAAGAAGGAAGGAGAGAGAAGATGATTTATTCCGTCTCAAGCCATGTGAGCTCCTCCCACTGACACATTCTCTTCCTCTTCCCTTCGGATTGAATTGATTCTTGGAGTTGACCTCTCCCCCCCCCTCCGAGTTTCTAGGGTTAGTGGATGGATTCATCCATATCTCGAACAAGGAGCAGCTCTCCCTTCTCTAACAACAGACCAGCAAGTCCCTCTTCTTCTTCCACCACTTCTTCTTCTCATCTCAGCAACCGTCTTCTCATTCCCCGCACTTCCTCCACCGGCGCCGGCGGAATCGGCTCCCGATCTATGACTACCAGTCGCACCTTCTCCTCCGACTATGGTCCAATCGGCTTCGAGAGCTTCGGAACTGGATCCTCTGTCCCTTACCCCTCAGAGGAGCTCATCGGCGAGCCTATGGAGGAGACGACTATCAGCTCTGAGCGGGATAGTATCTCCGTCACCGTTCGTTTTCGACCTTTGAGGTATATATATATAAATAGATCTGACCACAGATCTGCTGTAGATAATGGCCCAATTGGAATTATTGGGATTTCTGAAATTGATTTCTATATTTGTTTTGTTAATTTGCAGCGATAGAGAGTATCAGAGAGGAGATGAAGTTGCTTGGTACCCTGATGGGGATACTATGGTCAGGCACGAGTACAATCCTCTCACTGCTTACGCTTTCGGTATTATTATTTGCCTTCCTTTTTTTGTTTTGTGGAGATCATATCAAGTTAATTTTCCACGAATTTAATTATAGAGCTGAGTGAATATTCTTCCACATTTGTCGATACATTACATTGATTAACACACTGATGAGTGAATATTTTTCCTAATTTGGGGGATGTCAGATAAAGTATTTGGACCACAAGCAAATACGATGGACGTTTATGACGTTGCTGCAAGACCCGTCGTCAAGGCTGCCATGGAAGGTGTTAACGGTAAGGAGCAAATTTTTCAGCTATATTAGCCCAATTTTGGTGTCCAAGTAAGTATCGCTTGCTGCTGCAAAATCTTCTGACTCTCGGGGTTTGGAATTCCACAGGAACCGTTTTTGCTTATGGTGTTACAAGCAGTGGAAAGACCCATACCATGCATGTAAGTTGCTCTTCTTTTGTTTCCCTTATATATATATATCAGATTCCTGTCCAACCAAGTGCAAATTAAATCTGATATTCCTTTTTTTGTTTTGCAATATGCATAGGGTGATCAAGAATCTCCTGGGATCATACCGCTTGCAATCAAAGACGTGTTCAGTATCATCCAGGATGTAAGTGGTCTTCATCTCCTTTTTTTATCTCCTATGACTTCATCTTCCCTAATTGGCTGCGTCATTACATCTCAGACTCCGGGAAGGGAATTCCTGCTCCGTGTTTCATATCTTGAAATATACAATGAGGTTAGTGGAGCTTTCTATCTTTGATATATACTTTATCACTGGTAAATTAAACTGATTATAATATATACATAAATTTGCGTGATCACTCATCACCCTTTTCTGATTATTGTCCTTGTATCAGGTCATAAATGATTTACTTGATCCAACAGGCCAAAATTTACGAGTTAGAGAGGATTCCCAGGTTTGCTATTTATAGTGCTTAGATTTGTCCTTCTCTCTAAGACACACGTGCAGTTTTATAGCGTCATGGTCTAAATAGAATAATTTAGATTACATCCCTCCTGTTATAAGAATTGTTTTGGCTAAGTAAAGAGTTGTAATTTCTAGGGAACTTATGTTGAGGGTATCAAGGAAGAAGTTGTTATGTCTCCTGGTCACGTACTATCCTTCATTGCAGCTGGAGAAGGTAACTAAAAAACTTGACCTTTGACACATGTCTTGATGCTGTGAACTTTGTCCCTTCTGCGTCTCTTTAGTGTTGCTGTTATTTTAATGACAGAACATCGCCACGTTGGTTCAAATAATTTCAATTTGATGAGCAGCAGAAGTCACACTTTATTTACACTGGTATGTCTTCAAGCTCCAGACTTGTCATAGTGTAACGTATTGCTCTTCTCAGTGTCTCTGCACGATATTTGTTTGCTCTTATAAGTGTCTTTATTACATGTTTTAAGTCTAATTTGTATATGCTTGCAGATGATTGAAAGTAGTGCTACTGGGGATGAATATGATGGAGTTATTTTTTCTCAACTCGTGAGCGCTTCTTCGTTTAGTTATTATATAGTAATATAGATCATCATTTGTCAACAGGGGCTCTAACCGTATTTATTTCCCGTCTAGAATTTGATTGACTTGGCTGGATCTGAGAGTTCCAAAACTGAAACAACTGGATTGAGGAGGAAGGAGGGTTCATACATCAACAAGAGTCTTCTAACTCTTGGAACTGTAGGTTTCTTTTCTTAATTTGGGGGTGTCCTTCCATCTATCATCTGTTTCTTAATATGTAATGATGGCATGCCAATCAAAAGAATTGTTAATGCATAATGCTGGACTTGGTAATGGGAACAACTTAACTAGCTTCTACATCCCGTTGGCGTCATTGAAAAATTACCACAGAATTTGCAGTTCCTGGGAATACACTTAGGATTCTCAGTATATTTCTGTTTTTCATGATCCATTGTGCTAGTATTTCTTGATGCTTGACTTTCTGAAAAGTAGCATGGTGTCTTTTTTTTTTGTCTGTCGATGGTAGATCTTTAGTCACTTAAACCTTTACGATGGAACGGCCTTTTACTTTAATCATTTCTTGTGGTTATATTTGTGAAGGTGATTGGAAAACTTAGTGAGGGTAAGGCAACTCACATTCCGTATCGTGACTCTAAGCTAACTCGTCTTCTGCAATCATCATTAAGTGGCCATGGGCATGTTTCGGTAAGACTGTTCTGTCGCTGGTGAAATATTTCCAATTTCACTATATTGTTTTGTCATGGTTGACTTTCGGAGGATTTTTATTGCTATATATCTTTAGTACGCATTACCCAGGGCAGTCACGCTAATCCACCAAAACAACAGAGTAACTAATTCAGTATTTTGTTTTCCCTTTTTAGCTCATATGTACAATTACTCCCGCGTCGAGCAGTAATGAGGAAACTCATAATACATTGAAATTCGCCAGCAGAGCAAAGAGTATAGAAATCTATGCTTCACGCAATCAGGTGACATGTTTTACAATAAAGTACCTTGCTCTACTCAAGGCTACAAGCTCGAACTTATACTTAATAATTTATTTTTTAATGTCCTACAAGCAGATTATAGATGAGAAGTCACTAATTAAGAAATATCAAAGAGAGATCTCAGTTCTCAAACTAGAACTTGATCAGCTAAGAAGAGGTGTGCTTGTTGGTGTCAGTCACGAAGAGCTAATGAGCTTAAAGCAACAGGTTCGTACTTCCGCAGACCATTTTTATCCTGAATACATTTGCTGCGTTCCAATGGCAGTGACCGAACTACCTATATATCTATTATAACAGTTGGAAGAAGGTCAAGTGAAAATGCAATCAAGATTGGAGGAAGAAGAAGAAGCCAAAGCAGCTCTAATGAGCAGAATTCAAAAGCTTACCAAGCTCATACTCATATCTACCAAAAATTCTAGAACTGGATATTTGGGTGACGTACCCACTCACCAGCGCAGTCTGTCTGCGGGAAACGATGACGTAAGTTGCCTTATCAAACCAAATGATAAATTCTTGCCAATTACGAGTAGTATATAGTTCAAGTGATTTAAACCCTCATATGGTGGGCCAATTGAATAAATTTTGGAAGTAATTGGTGTTGTTTATTTATTTTGAATAAGTATATATTTTGTTTAGTCAAGGCATCTTCTCTGGGCAAGTAAATTATCGTTGGATCTTTTCTTTTACTCTACTGCTCCATGTTACTGCCTTATCTCAGAACCTATTTCAAACACACAACGAATCATTCTATTTATTCATTGCTTTTCAGAAATTCGCTTCTCTGCTCTTGGATAATGATAACCAGGGATCTCCATCTTCTACGCTGGCTCTTGTATCAAATGGTTCTATAGGTTTTAACCACCGGAGATCTTCCAGCAAGTTGAATGGCGAAAACTCGCCCGGTGCAGAATTTACTCAAGTGAGTAGACTTCCCCAAAGTTTGTATTGATTGTCAGAAATGGCATCTAATTGTTGGGGGATATGGCTACATATAGGGTGTCATGACGGCGGATGAAATTGACCTTCTGGTTGAACAAGTTAAGATGCTTGCTGGTGAAATAGCTTTCAGTATGAGCACTCTAAAGCGTTTGGTGGACCAGTCCGTAAATGATCCAGAAAATTCACAAACTCAGGTAAAGTTACTTTTGTTTTTTTTTGTGTACTCTGCCCCCGAGAACACGTTTCAAAAAAAAATTTCTGTGATTTTTTTTTTTAAATAGTATTCGACTGTCTACCTGAAGTGTCATTTACCTTTTGCTTAAGTAAATAACCTGCTAAATTATTGATACAGATACAGGATCTGGAACGCGAGATTCAAGAAAAGCAAGGACAAATGAGGGCTTTAGAACAGTTAATAATTGAGAGTGGTGAAGCATCAATTGCCAACGCATCATTGGTTGAGATGCAACAGGTATACAATCTCCACATCTCTTTACGGCGAGAAAATGATTTTGGATCGTTTCAGCTAAAGATATTATGTTCTTGTTTTCAGAAAGTTATGAGTTTAATGACCCAGTGCAATGAGAAGAGCTTTGAGCTAGAGGTGAAGATTTATTCTTTTACTGAAAATATCGCCTTATTTACCATAAGAGCCGAATCGAAAGGTTGCTTAAAGTAACCATATGCTTAACTTTATTTTACCTCTGGCACAGATCAAATCAGCAGATAATTGCATTCTTCAAGAACAACTACAGAAGAAGGTTGGTAGCATTTTTCTCATTTAAAACTGTGCAATGCTCTCAATTTTTTAACTCTGTTCTTCTTGCTTACTATCTCATTTATCCTTTCAACATTGTTCTGTGAAAATTTCCTCTTACCACACTTTTCCCAACAACGTAGTGTACCGAGAACAAAGAACTACATGAAAAGGTGAACCTTCTTGAGCAACGTTTGAAAGCAGTATCTAGTGAGAAATCAGCACCATCAGAGTATGCAGATGAACTAAAAAGGAAAATACAGTCGCAGGTAAATCTACAAACATACATTCTCCGTTATCGTAAGCATGTCAGTAAATACCCTCGTGATATTTATCACGTAACGTAGACGATACATCTATTGGAAATTTGATCTTCTGTTTATAGTTACATTAATGCTGTCTCTTGTTCTTACATAGACGTTTATGTCTTCTATTTTAGGAGATAAAGAACGAGAAACTGAAGCTAGAACATGTCCAGATCGTAGAAGAGAACAGTGGTTTACGAGTACAAAATCAAAAACTAGCTGAAGAAGCTTCATATGCTAAGGAACTAGCCTCTGCTGCTGCTGTTGAGCTGAAAAGTCTGGCTAGTGAAGTAACAAAACTTTCACTACAAAACACAAAGCTCGAGAAAGAATTAGCAGTTGCAAGAGACTTGGCTCAAACGCGTAATCCCATGAACGGAGTTAATAATTACAAGTATAACGACGGGGCAAGGTCAGGAAGAAAGGGAAGGATCTCTTCAGGTAGGTCAAGTGGAGATGAGTTTCACTCAAGGAGTCTCGACCTGGAAGATCTGAAAATGGAGTTGAAAGCAAGGAAACAGCGAGAGGCGGTTCTTGAGTCAGCACTGTCAGAGAAAGAGTTCATAGAAGAAGAATACAGGAAAAAAGCAGAAGAAGCAAAGAGAAGAGAGGAAGCCCTAGAAAATGATTTGGCAAACATGTGGGTACTTGTTGCCAAGTTGAAGAAAGACAATGGTGCATCATCTGAAGTCAATGGGACTGCCACTGACCCTGCAAGGGAGATAGAGAAGAATCAAAGCAACATGGTTCTGAAAGAGAGACAAGTCTCGAGTGCACCGAGACAACCTGATGTAGTAGTGGTAGCTAAAGCCCAAGATGCACCAAAAGAGGAACCTCTTGTTGCTCGTCTCAAGGTAAATCTAACGAGATGAGCTTTTTACATTGCTTACCTGTGAAATAGTAATTTTCAAGGTAAATCTAACAAGGTTTTTTGTAACAATGAGACAGGCACGAATGCAAGAAATGAAGGAGAAAGAGATGAGAACGCAAGCGAATGGAGACGCAAACTCTCACATCTGTAAAGTGTGTTTCGAGTCTCCCACGGCAGCAATTCTACTCCCTTGCCGCCATTTCTGTTGTAAGTCGCAACTTCATCTCCATGAAACCTCCTTTCTCAAAAAATAAAAAACAATTTCTTAAGTAAAAAAAGATGCTTCATTTTACAGTATGTAAATCCTGTTCCCTCGCTTGCTCTGAATGCCCAATCTGCCGCACAAAGATCTCTGATCGGCTCTTTGCTTTTCCGTCGTGACCAAGGCAAATCAAAGGTACCTTTTTACAAGTGAATGCAAAATGTAGTTGTGTACTTGTGTTGCATTCCACTTTGGCTTCTTTTTCGTTATAGAAAATCTATCTGAAACTAAAAATCTAGCTCCGGTGAGTTTGGTAAAGTTTTGATTGTTCTATTCAAAATTGTACATGGAAGTTTCGGTTTTGGTTTCTTGGATATATGTGATTAAAGTTGAGTTTAACCTATTTAAGCTATTAGGTTCAGTGTTTGGTTTCATTATTGGTATTTTGCCTCATGGGCTTCAGGGACTTCTTAAATAAAATAGAAAAAGATGCAGCTGTTGATCAAGTTGGATGATGTTGCAGGTGTCAAGAACTCTTGGTGAAGCCTGTTGCTAGATATTTTAAGAAAAGAACAGGTTGTGAATTTTTTTATTTAAACTGGTTTTGGCTCTTTTGTATGTAATATGTCTATGCTTATATTAATATTTGTCACTAAAAAGAGGGGGGAGGTTCTTTTGCATATCACCAGAACTGCATACTCCCATTTGTTCAAAGGGTTTGAGTGTGTTGTTCCACACGGGGGTTCCTGGTTCAATCTTGGTGTCATCCCTTTGAAATTACTGGTTGTTGTTCCACAAAACCAAATTACTTGTTACATCGTTGACCATCCGATTGAGTTGGACGTTAGTCGAAATTAACTCTTACCTTTGAAATTACTGGTTGTTCCACAAAACCAAATTACTAAAGGATCTTACACTTGTATCATTTTTTGGATTAAAAGATTAATATGTGTGGAGAGATAGCAACGAAACCACGTTTCTTCAAGGATCAAAAGTCAAAAGCTGGAGTTTTACCCATTGAGATGTTAGGGTAAAAAAATGATATTGACTTATGATAATGTTGAGGTAAAAATGAATGTAGGTGGAAGTATTATCACACACACAAAAACACTCGAGTTTCAATGTGAAGTTGCATTTGCCACCTAAGAATTAACAACTACAACAAAAGGAGGATAAGTAGATAAATGCATCACAGCATTTAGTAGTATACATACACTTACAAATCCACCCACCAGTTACAATTCATACAAAAAATAGATAAAATTGACATCATACACCAAAAACATAAATATCACAAAAAAAACATAATAAGAAACAAACATAGTCACTTTTCCCATTTCAATAACTGTTTATGGTAACAAATTCGTCATGGTGCATTCTTTTTGTTCAGCTTTTTAAAATTAGTTATCTGTCACTTGTATTGTTCATCTTCCGTTAAGGCTAGCAAACTGAGTAAACATGGTTGTACCAGAATGTTCATCCACGGCCTGAGCCTCGGCTGTTCCATTGTTCTCTTCCACCTTCGAAGCAACTGGAACACTAACCGCCGCCGCGTTGGTATTAACTGCGGGAGTGATTGGAGTTGTATCTGCTGGAGAAACCACCAATCCAGGTGTTACTGGCTCACCGTTCTCAGTCTCATCTGCTTTACCCTGAGTGAATGCCTCTTGAAGCTGAAGAGCATATTCCAAGTTCCACAAAACATCTCCCATCGATGGCCTATCAACACCATAATCTTCCAAACACTTCTCTGCAGCTTCAGCGAACTTCTTCATGGATTCAGGGTTTATCGTTCCAGCCAAATGAGGATCCATGATCTTCTCCAGCATCCCTTTACGTTTCCACTGCATAGCCCATTCAGCTAAGTTAACCTGTTCTCTTGGTAGCTGAGGGTTGATGGCTGGTCTTGCGCAGAGAGCTTCTAGAAGAACCACACCAAATGAATAAACATCAGACTTATCTGTAAGTTGCTGTCTTCTAAAGTACTCAGGGTCAAGGTACCCGAAACTTCCTTTCACTGCCGTGCTGACGTGGTTTTGTCCAAATCCCACATCTTTAGAAAGACCGAAGTCAGCTACTTTGGCAACTAAAGCATCATCGAGAAGAATGTTGGTTGATTTGACGTCACGGTGGATAATCCCTTGTGCTGTTCCCGTGTGCAAATAGTGAAGCCCACGTGCAGAACCGATACATATCTCAAGTCTCTGTTTCCAAGTTAAGGGAGGAAGGTTCTTTCCGTATAAATGATCTCTAAACGGACCATTGGACATGAACTCATAGACTAGGATCATCTCTGAGTTTTCATCACAGTAACCAATCAAGGAGACCAAGTGTCTGTGTCTAAGCTTAGAAAGCATCTGAATCTCTGTCTCAAACTCAGTGATTCCTTGTTCAGACTGTGGGTTACCTCTCTTGACAGCAACTTTGGTTCCATCATCGAGGGTTGCAATGTAAACATTACCAAATCCTCCAACACCAATAATCTGAGACGCTTCGAAGTTCTTTGTGGCTTCTTGAAGTTCCGAGAGGGAGAAAGAGCGGCCTAGCCCCATAGTTGAATTATAGAAGTTGGATTTTTGAGAACCGCCTTTGCTTGACATGAAAGTGCTGTCACCAGCATGTATGGGAAGCAACCAAGAAGAGAAACTGTTTCTCTTCTGCCAATCTTGCGGCCTCTTCTTCCACTTGTAAACCATTGCTCCAAGTCCAACGAAGGCTCCAAACATCATCACAAATCCTGCGGTCGCAACCATACCGTGTTTCCCCATGCCAGTGGTTCTACCATCAACTCCGAACTCACCGTCAAGGCTGTTCACTGAGTTGCTCATCTTCAAAACCTCAACTCCATTCAATATTGCGTTCGGAGTGCCTGTGTCCTCTCCCATGGGACTAATCTGCACTAGCAGCTCAGGACTCATAAGTGTCGAGTTCACAACAATGTCTTTGTAGTAAGGAGCTGCGAGGTCGCCTGCCAAAGTGGACAAATCCAGCCCAGAGATGGCAGTTTTCCCGTTGATGTAGACATTGAAGTAAAGGTCATTGAGAGACTTGCTAACGATGTCACAGAAATGAAGCCTAATGAGGTAGTTAAACGATGGGTTCGAAGGGAAGTTCCAGCTGACGTTGAAGTTAGGAGCTATGGTGTGAGAGTCTGCCATTTCAGCAGCTGTTGCATAAACCGTCTGTGGAGCAATCAAAGGTGTAACTCCAGGAGGGTACTTGATTGCTGAAGGTGTTGTCTTAACGTCCTTGGCCAGGTTCTCATCTTTCAAGAACTCCTTATCTGGTATCCATGTTCTTCCTAACGTGTCATTCTGAGGCATGATCAAAGGACCACCGACATTGACTCTGTAAACAGACTGGTAAGCGTAGTCGGAGAGACCGGAGAAACCGTTGACCGGGAAAAGGGCTGTGCCGGAATCAGAGATCAGTTCGTCAGGAGCTGAGACAACTTCGATAGCGTTGATGAACGCTGCAGAGGTTTTCATAGGTCTGAACCTGAGGGAGAACTGTGCATCCGTTACGTTGACGAGGTACTCCTTCTGGAGAACAGCTTGGCTATCATTGTTGTTGTTAGTAATCTTGAAGTTGTGAAGCAGCACATACTTCTCCGTTAGAACGGAGAAAGTTGCTTGCTGGAGATCAAACTTGTCATTAGGGAAGGCCAAGAAATGGAGACGAACCCAATGCCAACCAGGTCGGGTCAGATGGAACTTGTAGATGGCTTCTTCACGGAAGATCCTTGCAGTTAGGTAGATAGGAGAAGCAATCTTGTCTGAAGGTGGGGCAGAGACCTGAATATCATCCTTGGCTTCTATGTATTGGACCGTGTCTTGGTCACTCTTGAAGACTTTTCCATCAGGGGTTTTGGATGAAGATTTGCTTCCACAATCAATGAGGATATCATCTGCCGGTTTAAAACCGGTGGCAGGTCCCGCAGCAGACGCTGCATAACCTGAGAGGAAAATGAGAATAGCTATGAGGAGAGCCATGGAAGGCTTTGGAGAAAAATCAAAGATTGGTTTCTTTCTTATCTCCATCCTTCCTGGGTGGGAAGGAAAGAGAGAAGAGAGAGGGATGAGGAAGAACAAATATAAGAAGGAATGAAGGAGGTTGCTGGATAGCGTGTGGTTGAAGAAAAGAGCCAGACAAAAAAAGATCATCAAAGAAAGAAAGGGTGAGTTGTTATATGTGTGGCTAGTTTTTGGAGTATTGCTGTAATTTGATGGACGGTATGATCAGGGATGATGTTCAATGGTTTATATTTAGCAAATTGCTAAATCTGATATGTAGAAAATTTAGAGACAACGCCAAAAATAAAACAACTATGGTTTCCTATTTCAGGAAAATTTTATAAGAATTAAAACTCTAAACGGATCATTATCAATTTTGTTATCAAGTATGAACGAAATAGTCTCTAATGATCATCCTGAAGCAAAAAAGTTATGAAATAGACTTATCAACGTACCAGCGAAAGCTTTTTACTGCCACTCAAGAGACTTTAATGCTTGCTGATGAATGTCTACATCTCCTGCTGCAACTACATTAAAGCCTGTGACAAATGAAAAAAAGGTAGACCAGACGGACATAATTTTCTCTTTCGCTAGTGAATCTGACCATAACTCATAAGCTTCTTTGTTTGTCTAAACAGTTTCAGTAGACATATGACTAAGCTTTGTTACTCAGTCCATGCAGTATAATAACCAGCAGCAATGAAAACGGAGAAACAAGTCAATGTTTATAGAAAGAAGTTTGACTAAGGTGGTCAAACAGGTAGATGTAATACAAAAGATGGCCCAACCGCTTGCTTTCAGTGTTCAACTCTGATCTATGCAAAACCAGAATAATTTATAGACTAGTGATCCAATGATACTTCCACACCCAAACTTGTATTCTAAATTTGTAACTTTACATGTGTGACAACTAAGTAACAATTTCTTTAAAAAAAAAGAGAGCAAATGTAGACAATGTACAACAACAACAACAAATGAATGGTACCGTATCCGTGTGTGTCGGGTTATATGCTTCACAGAGCAACGCAGAATCTGAAATAACAACACAAACACAATCAATCTCTATAACTTGCAATTCACTGATTTGAGTCTTTGAGCTATAGATAGAGAGAGAGAGAGAGAGAGCAGCTTACAAGTTCATATTTTGGTGGATTTGGTCCAGAAGAAGCCTTTCTTTTTTATAGGACGATTCTCTTTTGCGGATTTACTGTTACTTCTGGACCCAAAGGAGAATTGTTCATAGAGAAATTTTGGCTGCTCCAAAAGGATTTCTCTGACAAGGGTCTATAGCAGGCACCACAGGTTTGCTGCTGATGACTGGACATTCGTTTGCCATGATGGTCTTCAATCTTGTCACGTTCAAGTCCAAAGCATCCATAAGACAAAGGCTCGTTGCAGCGATAAGGTGTCATAAGCTTCTGCTTAGGGAGTTCATTCCATAGATCTGACCATCAGAGACTTGGTTTGATAGTGGAGGGCGCTGTGTCAGTTGAAGTGTGGATGAACTTGCAGGGTGCAAGAAACTCTGGGAGGGAGGTGGTGACGCTGGAAAAGAAAGATCTGCCACAAGAAAAAAAGAAAGACTATTAAGATCAAGACAGATGCATAAGGAAGACAAGAATGCCTCCTCCTCCTCCTCTCGGTCTCAGTCTCAGGAGGACCATTTTGTCACGAGCAGCAGCAACACAACAAGCATTCCCCATATTGGAACTACTAAAGCCACTATGCAACGACAATCCCGCTCTTAGCTTCAAAAAATGAGAAACAAAGACATGATTAGTGGTATAGAAACGAAAATTCATGAATTCAATATCTGATGAGCAAACAGAAAATAATAAAACATCACAGAGAGCAAGACGACAATTCCACAGTAAGTAAGCAGAGCTAAGAAGATCTCTGGGAGCTTACGTACTTACTTACTTAGTTACTGATAGAGAGGCGGAAGCTATAAAGATTAAGGTTCAAAGTTTTGAACCCTAAATTGATAACTTGTAGCTTAAGGTAGCTGGGAGA
>OVBX01003529.1:0-14103 GCA_900406325.1 Erucastrum elatum | reverse complement strand
CTAACCAAGCAATCACAATTTATTACTAAAACCAAAAGAATATTGTACCTTAGAGGGGTGTACAGGCAGATCATCACTAGTGTTTTCTTCTGATAGCACTTCAACAGTAGGACCATCGGATTTTTGAGCTCTTGAGCTTCTCCCACTTTTCGTTTTTCCTCCTCTACCTGCCATTAGCTATTTCCTGTTAACATCCACGAAAAACAACAACAACAACAACACACATTTAGTCACAACCCAGAGTTATTACTTTGCATAATCTCCAACAATATTCATTTGCTCAAAAATCCAGTAAGAAAAAATTCTCAAAAATAGCTATTTTTATCAAAACCCAATCACAACAACAAAACATATTGAGTCAATAAATCACAAACTCTACACAAAAATCGCAACTTTTTCTATGTTTCAGTTCAATTATCCAAATCAATTGTAGTATTTCACCATTTTTTCCAAATTTCAAACCACACAATCTCGCTTACTGAGACACTACTTTCATTTCTTCTACAACTTAGAAATTATCCCCAAATTTATTTTTCAATTCTACTAACAAAGTTGGAGATTAATCAAAGGGAAATTAATCACTTACCAGAAGAAAGAAAATGGAGACTCGATTTTGTAGAGAAGGAAGAAGAAACGAAGCAGTTTTAGAGACAAAGACAAAGAGGGATGATGGGAACCGAGATGATGAGACAGAGAACTAAGGAGACTCGACGAAGGCTAGGGTTTCAGAAAGAGAACATAAGGGGAGGGGATCGGTTGTACCCAATCCGATGGAGGAGTGGAGGACGAACACAAGAGACGGAGGCAGAGGAGGCTAGGGTTTCAAAATCGCTAGAGAGGGGAGGGGAGAATTTGGAGTTTCGTCCGATGAGTTTGTCGAGGGGGAGAAGGGAAGAGGAGTCGGAGAGTCTGAGAAGAGGAGAAGGGAGAGAAGAAAAATAAAACGGCAGTGTTTTTGTAGTGAAATCGGGTATAACCCAATAAAATTTGGGTGGATCGGATACTAATGGTTGGATCATGTAATTATTTGAATTTGTTAAGGTTATAGATGTATTTCAAACGTTTTTGTATTTAAAAATAAATATAAAAAAAAATATATTATATTGGTGGAAGAGCTGAGGATTATTTTTGAGTGAGAGGAGTATCTGAGGTTAATCTCCCTTTCTATACGATAGTGGTAACTGGTAAAGTGATAACATATTAACATTGGACACAAACTAATTAGAATGTTGACCAATTTGATTAACGGAATTTCACCGCCCAATTCCACTTGATGTACGTGCACTGAACAGTTGACCAGAGGTGACAGAGTGTATTAAATAGTTGTAGTTTTTTTTTCTTTTAGGTGTTTCAAAGCCTATATCTAAGTTTATCAATTAATATATGAAGTTATAATTATTTTTTGTATCAAATATTACAATGCTGTTGTCTTCCTTCCTACGAAAATTAATATTACTAAGAGTTTGATTTTACTTATATACAGATCCGCCCTTGAAAATTTAGGAACGGATGTAGACCTGGGAAGTTAAACTAGAATTGACCTGAAAGTGCCCTATAGAATCCAAACAGAAATTTTATGAGTACTTTTTGGGTCTATGATTTTTTTTATCCAAAAGAATCAGACTCGAAAAGAACTGATCCGAATATATCCAGACTCAAAAATAACTGATCTGAATAGATCTGTGCTAATAAGAACCGATTTGTATGTGACTTCAAAACATGTATATTCAAAATTATATTTTTTGTGTTATATATATTATTTTATGATTTAGTTGAAATATCTTTTGTTAACAATATATAATATCATTTTGTAACATTTAGAGTAATATGAAGTTTTGAAATGTAAAATATAGAATTTCAAGTTTTATTTTAATTATTAATGGTTTAAAATTTAAGTTATTTAGTAAAATTTTAGATATATATATATTAAATAAATATTGACTAAATTTGAGTGAGTTTGATCTGTTATGTTCTTTTAGATCATAAATATCCGTACCCAATATGGATCCAAACATTACAGATATTTTACATGTATTTGAATTATATACTCAAACCGAACCGGACTCGACAAGACCCAAAAAAATAATAGGTACCTATATGAGTCCAAATTTCCAGGACCCGAAAGATCCGGACTCGATAGGACCTGACTCGAGGACTCGGATGTCCATGCCTAATCGAAAGTTTAAAAACATTATTAGCCTATCAAAATGTGCATTAAAAAGTTGTCGAACCCTTTACCTCATTTAAAAGATTATTTTCCTTCGTTGAAAAGAAAAACTTTTTTTCCTTCAAACCAAAACCGACTGGACTAACAAATTTGAAGAAGAAACTCACCAAAAATAAAGCTATTATTTGGAGGCCAAAATCATGGACTTCCATTGCTTCTATCGATGGCTTAATCGGCTTAATATTTTACAATAATTGACAAAATTTTAATATAAATTTTTATTAATATCTTTTTAACTATTTTCTTAAACTGTTACACACATATTTCTATGATTGGGACACTCTTTTCTTTCCTATTCTTTAATCTCTTTATGTGAAACATTCGAGTTATCAGGTTTTATTTTGGTAATCTCATTGAGGAAGATTAATGCATATAGGATGATTGACTATTCTATGTTGAAAACTATTAAAAGGGGATCATTCTCATATTATGTCCTTAATGAAAATGATGAATTTTTCAAAATAACCCTTATTTTTACAAATTATTAATAAAATTCATTAATAGCATTTGAGTCTTTTGGTGTTAGGCCTGCAAATTATATATTTAAATGGATCAATAAACAATGGGCTTACACATACTTATAAAATATATTATTGTTTGATCTAAATATTTTAAATTTTAAATATTATACCTATATATTATGAAACTAAATTAATCAACAAACATAATGACATTATAATATTATTTTCTTACATCTATGTATCATAAAATTAATTTTTAGATCTAAAATAGAAAATACAAAACTTATAATAGGTTTTTAGAAACAAAAATAAACTAATATTGTCATATCAATTATCATTTTAATGTATCACACCAATTTACTAAAATAATTATGTCGATTCTATGGTTTTGATTAATGGGTCTTTCGAGTTTTTCTGAATAATGGATCTTTCGGGTTTTCAAAAATAGTTATGTTTTTATATAATCAATTTCATATCCCATATAAATTAAAGTCTGCAATAGTTTTAAAAAATTGATATTAGAGATTGAAATTTTGTAACTACACGAGGATAAAACTTAATCAAAATATTATTGGCCACTTTATATGTTTAGCAATATTTTATATTTTATATAATATATAATTCTTTAAAATTACATAATAGCCCAAGTACAAAATTCGGATACAAACATTGTGTAACTTATTTACAAACATAAAACGGTTGTGTGACGCATTTTAAATTTCGTCATACTGTACACACTATAACAAATCTGCATAATTGAAACTTGATCATGTCACAGTTTATATAATTAAAATGAAGAATTATCAATCTTTATATTGAAAAAACAACAACAAAAATACCCGACCTTTCAAGGACGGGTCAGAATCTAGTAATCTCTTTATGTCTATAAAGTAAGTCTTGACATCTAAGCATGTGATTTAGTTTAGTATGCAATCAAGAAAAATGAGAGGTGGTAACGTTCTGGTCCAATGCGTACATATCTTGTGGGGGAGAAGAGCGTGGTGTGATAGATACTTTGGCGTAGATAGTGCGTATCTCATGAGGGACAAAAGCATATCTATTGTGAAAGATCTTGATAGTACACATTTCGTGAAGGATAAAAGCATATCTATAAGAGCGCTTTGTTTGATCGACAAAAAGTCGAAAAGGAGATACTGAAATGCAAACCGGAACTTGTACATGTAAATACTCTACCTTAACAAAGTAAGTGACACTGATTAAAGACTGTATCAGTCGTTAATACATAAGCCATGTAGAGTGGAATACTATGTTGATGCAAGATGACGAGCAGGAAAAGGATAAACATGTGGTTTATGTTTTGACAAAGTCGTTAAACATAGTCGTTGATGCAGGTTGTGTCAGAATGTGTTTCAGGAAGCATGCAGAGTGGTGGAGACCATGTAGATGCAAGACATTGAGTTGGAGTAGGTTAAATTTTAGGAGCAAGTTTATACCGTTAAAAAGCAAGAAGATAAATTAGATATCAATTTTATGCTTTGAAAATGAATATGTATAGTTTCAAGAAAAAAATAGTTATAATTATTAATATGAAAGTTGTCTTTATCCATGGTTATCTTATACGATCCTTGGATTAGGGGTTTAACAATGTGGAATTCACAATAAAATAGCACGAGATCGATGAAGAATTGACAAGACACTTGAGCCTAATTATTATGGAGGAAGTGATATATGGTGTTTTATACATCATTATATATATGTTTTCTAATTGTTTTTCAAGTCTTTATCGAGTCTTCCTAGTCATTTTCAAGGAATTACAGATTTAGAGTTGCATTGGATGGGATATGGACCAGTAGGAGCAAAAGAGGCAGAAAACATTGCAGTTTGGTGATTTTCACGCAGAACAGTCTGATGAGTGTTCCAAATACCTGTTCCTGCGGCATACATTTTTAAGGAAACTAAAGTTATTTCGGGATTTGTCCTAATATCCATATTTGCTCTCCCAGCCGCATGTGGCTTTCATATCACTATCTTCTCTATTTTTCTTATCATTCTATGCTATTCTAGACAGAATAAACAATTGGAGACTTTAAGATTTGAGAATTTGCTAGTTTGTAAAGGGAGAAGGCCATCTCTCTCTCTCGCCATAGAGAAGAACCCCCTGAACCCTCTTTTTATTTATCAGCAATTGTATTTCATGTTTTATTCAATCTATGTCTCTGTGTTTTCTCTGTTCATGGCTGAGTAGTTTGCTTGCTTAGTCTAGGGTGTTAGGGTATTTAGATCAATGAGTTAAACACAAATAAGCTTCATTGTTTGATTGTCTATATTCATGTTATGCTTAATGCCTACATTAAACTAGCTATTTATTGTTTGAAACTAGGTTTAATCTAATCATCAAAAGTGCTTAGGTTGCTAGAAACAACATGAATGGGCAGCTTTTTCCTAGCCAGCGAAAGTAGATGTTAGGGCAATTTGTGAACTGATCGGATCTACTTTTTATGTTCATCATCAACTCTCAGACCAAGGGATAGCTTAGGCTTTGAGGCTGATCGATGAAAGGTGAAACACCACGACAGTGGGTTGATTTAGTATTGTATTCCGAGTTCTAGACTCGTGTTTAATAAAACATTGACTAGATGTTTGACTCATGATCTTAATCCCTCACCCTAGGCTTAGCATCTTAATCATTTGAAATCTTTAATTCAACTCTGTTTACTTGCTATTTACGTTACAATTAAATCATACCCCACATATTGTTTTAGCTAGATATTGATCCTATAGAAATAAAGTGTAATAGTTGGTCTCTGTGGATTCGATCCTAAAGTAATACATCGACATACCATTTGATTGTGCTAGTATGCACATTAAGTTAATTGGTGTGCGTGTTCACGAATATCAAGAAGGATAAAAATCCTTTTAGAATTATTCTTAGAGTCGTCTTGAGTTAGAGTTTAGTGTAGCATGTGATAGAGAAACATAATCTAGGTAGATTTGGAATCATTAAATAACAAATGTTAGAGTTTTAACTTAAATCGTGTAACACTGATTAATCAAGTCTTGTAAAAATATTTTTAAAAATTATATTCGCAAATACTATTATTTTTTTATTATTTTTATCTTTTAATTTTTAAAATATAATATAACTTGACAATATTTTTTTTTAAATGATACTAAATATGAAATAATGAAATCATATTGGTTAGTAAACGTAAGAATTACTCATTTTCATATGTCAACATGTATATTAATAGCATGTTTTATAATTTTACATAAAGTGGCTTTTCTATAAATTAATACGATTTATTTAGACATTTCAAAGGTAATCAATGTCTAAAATCACCAAAAATGTTTTTGTGGCAAAAAGACAATAGGTAATTTTGTTGTTCATGACTAGAAAAAATCCCTTTTAAATTCAGTTTATTAGAGTATGAGGAGACTGAGACTAAAATTTCAAATGTTTTGGCTATTAGAAAAAAATAAATTTCGTAGGTTAAAATAATCCAAATAGTTTTAAACTACTACTAATTTTTCAATTCCGCCACTCTCTTTTGTAGCAAAACAAAATTATCATTGTCAATCGCCAACCTAAAGTTTTTAACTAGAAAAATATTGATCATCAAGAAACAAGAATCCTAGCTTTTGTAGTGAAAATAATTTATTAATAATCCCAAGTTACAGAGAAAAAAACATCTAATAATCCCAAGTGGTAAAAGCCCCAAACATGAAGAAGAAAAAAAAGAGCAAAGGACATGCACATGCACTTCATACACCCCACCACCATCCTATCTCCTTATATTATTATTGCCACCTTCCTCGACCTTCTTCCCCCCTTACCAAATCAGAAAGAGAGAAATAACTTCTATAATTTATTGCAGGTAACATGATCGGACAGCTTATGAACCTCAAGGCGACGGAGCTCTGTCTAGGCCTCCCCGGCGGCGCTGAGGCCAACGAGAATCTGGCAAAATCGGCGGTGGGAAACAAGAGAGGCTTCTCAGAGACCGTTGATTTCATGGTCAATCTTCAATCCAACAAAGAAGGAGCCGTCGAACTTAACAAAGTCGTCTCAGCTTCCACAGAGAAAACTCTCCTCAAAGACCCTTCTAAGCCTCCTGTTAAGTAAGCTATACATATAAATACATGGTTATAAAATAACATATCTCCATCTATGTAAGTTCCTGGACGACGTATTCGCAATCTTCATATTATAATAATAAATATAATAGTTATCCTCCAAGTTTACTATTTTTGTGGATTTGAGTAAACAACCAACCAATTTTTCTTTTTGAAATGGTAATGTTGAAAATTTCATATATATTGCCTTGTAATATATACATAAACTTTTTAATATATATATATATATATATATATATATATATACTTCCTCTGTTTCTAATTAAATGATGTTTTATTACAAAACACACAAATTAAAAAAAAAATATTATTCATATTCAAAACATTTGATTAAAGAGAAAAAATAATTTTTTTATCAAAAAAAACGAAAAAATAATTTAATATACTTGATTAGAGAAAAGGTAATATTATTTTATTAGTTTTTACTTTAAAAATCTCAAAACTTCATCTATTTTGAAACAAATTTTTTTTCCTAAACATCATCTAATTAGAAACAGAGGAGTATATCCATAATTTTGAAGTTAATTTTGTTAGCAATATTGTAAACCACTACAAAAAAAAAAAAACAGTTAAGCGTGGTTGACGCTTAAACATCAATTTATTCATCGCACAAGCAAACAGTAAAGCATTTATCTATAATGAAGCCATAACAGTATAAGATCTAGTAAAGTAGTAATAATTAACATTGACATGCTTACATATATATGTTGTTGTACGTAGAGCCCAAGTGGTGGGATGGCCACCTGTGAGGAACTACAGGAAGAACATCATCACACAGCAGAAGACAAGCGGCAAGGAGGAGGAGGCCAGCAGCGAGAAGGCTGGAAATAGCGGCGGAGGAGCTTCCGGAGCTGCCTTGGTGAAGGTATCCATGGACGGAGCTCCCTACCTAAGGAAAGTGGACCTTAAGATGTACAAAAGCTATCAGGATCTCTCTGATGCTTTGGCCAAAATGTTCAGCTCCTTTACTATGGGTACGTGTTAGAATATCATATCGAAAAAGTGCGAAAATACAAATTAGTATATAAATTTTTTGGAACCTCACGAATCTTTTTTATCACGTAAAGCATATACTTATATATATACAAGATTTTTTTTTGTAACTTATATATATATATATATATATATATATACAAGAATGTAATTTACATCTACATATACGTTTTTTTTGTCAAGTTAAAACTAACAAGTGTGCCAGTAAATTTGCATGTGTATAAATTTATATGATTTGTTATTTTTTGAATAATTTCAAGGAAATTACGGAGCACAAGGAATGATAGATTTCATGAACGAGAGCAAGCTAATGGATCTGCTGAACAGTTCTGAATACGTTCCAAGCTACGTGGATAAAGATGGTGATTGGATGCTCGTCGGGGATGTCCCATGGGAGTGAGTCAAAATCTCTGATGTCTAAGATTTTTAACTAATAACTCGACTCATTAACCACACGTTTCCGAAATTGGTAGAGAATAAGCCCAAGATATCCAAACTCCATGAGTTATTAATACGTACAACCATGCATTTTTTTTTTTTGAACATTACAACCCTGCATTTACTGCCAAGAGACGAGAGGATCTTCCAAATTATGCAATTGCATATACTATATATCAATAAGTCTGAGTAGCTAATTCGTAGCTGGGCAAAATTAACTTCTTCTCACCACATGATTGACTAAAACATTAGAATAAACTTTAAATGTTAAGGACTCGCATACAAATGTTCTAACCGGAAACTTGAATATCTATTTCAGAATGTTTGTCGAGTCATGCAAACGTTTGCGCATTATGAAGGGATCTGAAGCAATTGGACTTGGTATAATATCTTACTCGTTTTAAATTTCTTTTTACCATTTTTTCTTTTCTTTTCTATTTTTCGAATAAAATTGATTTGTTTTTTTCTTTTGTTTCTGTTATAGCTCCGAGAGCAATGGAGAAGTACTGCAAGAACAGATCCTGAACTTCATAATTAAGGAAAAAAATTATCTATCAATGATCAATATGGCGGGTTCTTGATTTTTATATGAAATTTTATGATTTTATGTTGGATATCTCCTATATATACGTGTTGTAATATAATATATTTGATCGGGTACGTAGGCAATAGTATTGTTTACCAGTAAGATGTGGACAACTTTGTAATGTGACCAGAAGAGAGGAAACTTAAAAATCGCTGTGTCTGTGTCATATTTATTGCCCAACATGTGTTTGTTGGCTTGCTGATCAGTTACCACTTGTTATATGCATATACATCATGTGTTTTGATCCCTACTATGCTTCTTGTCGTTTCTTATGTGTGTATAATAATTTGTTTCTCCAAATTCAGTAACTAATTGTGTGTCATCGTTACAGATACTTCAGTGCTTAAGACGCTTGAATCTGCTCCATTTGGACTCCAGATACTTAAACTTGTTTCTCTTATTTTTGTCAAAAAAATCAAGAATTTGTTATTGTTTTATGTGTGAAGAAGTCTCCAGTTTTGTAATAATGCACTTGTAGAAATTATGAGAATGAAGTGCTCCTTTTTTATTTAAAAGTGCTTAGAAAATTGCTTCTAAAAATGCCTAACGCTTGATTTTAGATCACAGTCATTCCACTCACTACAAGACCTACATTATAAAGAAAATCTAATTACTGAATATCAATATACATATAGCCTTTGAATGATGATATCAATTTATATATTTTTTGATTCGTCAAATTATTGTGAAAAATCGTCATGGATTTTATATGTCAATGCATTGCATGTATCTGTAATTGGGTAGCTACTATTTAGATTATACTAACTAAGTTTTGACAAGAACAATTATGTATAATCATGATGCAATGATAACTGGTGGATTTAAAAGGGTATTTAATGGTAGTTTGTGGTGATAGTATGTAAGTCAAACTAGGTTGGAGGTTTCTATGAGAGCATCTAGACATTAAAAAGCAAAAACTCTTATATTTGACATTTTTAACTCATGATTTGACATTTTTATTTTTTATTAATTTATTTTATATGTTTTGGCTAAGAAATAACTCTTACATCTCTTATTTAAGAGATAGTTTTTAGTTTTTCTTAATTAAAATTTAAGAAAAGCTAAGAACCGTCTCTTAACCAGAGCTAGGAATTCATGTTAAGAGATTGGAGTTAATCATGGTCTACTGTAATAAAATATATAATTTTGTATATAAAATAACAAAATTGCAAAATAAAGTAAACATCAACAAATAAATTGTACTTTTGCTTTTTGAGTATAATAAGTTCCAGCCTTCAAATTGAATACCTCTTTTCATATATATGCTGATAAATTTGAGTATGCCTTGATGTAGTATTCTAGAAAACAATATACATAAAAACATACGTACATGAGCGACACAACATCTAGTTTGTCATATGAGGAAAAAAATCATACATAGGTATGTTTTCCTAAACCAAGACAGTTTTTTCTTTGTTCAAAAGAAAAACTGTGAAGAAAAATATTGGTCAAAAATTAAATGTGCAGAAAAAGAGAAATATTGTTTTGGTTAGCACTTAGCAAATAGCAATAGTTATGCTGCATTGTTGCTATAGATACTTACTGACGCAAGCTCGTTTATAATATGCCAGGTCTCCATCATCCGAGTCTCTACTTGCCACTTAGTTCTGAGTATTATAATCATCATCGCAATAAATTACAGATACTTGCCACTTAGTTCTGAGTATTATAATCATCATGACATTATTGATGTTTAGTCTTTTTACTTCATTTATCACGAATTTGATGCATGGATACCCCAGTTTATGGCAATGCTTTCGTGGATGATATAAATTCTTCGTCTAATAGATTAGATTTGCATCGTTAATCTATTGGGAGTTTTTTTAATCAAAGAAATGGGAGATATTTGGATATCCAAATGGATATTTGAAGCCTAATAACATTGCATCAACATGTCATGTCGCATATACTGGTACGTATTACTAGCGCTGATCACATTCTTGTTAGCCACTATAGAAGTGTTCGTTGGTTTAAAAAAACCTGATTATGTATTGAGTTGTACTCTAAATTTCAGCAATGAACATATCTTATTTTACATCAAAAAAAAAAGAAATTAAAGTTGGTCTGTTGTCATTTCATCATAAATTGGTATCCGAATTTTCCTGGACATGTGGTCCGTAATCTGTCATGTTTAAACTAACCGATGAGTATATGTGTGGCTGCTTTCTAAGATTTAATAAAGTCATCTCTTCTTGACAAAAAAAACAGTCATCTCTCTTAAACGTTATGTTATTTTCCTAATTTTAAATCAATTATTTCATATTTTCCTAGAATGAAAAAGTTTATAAGTTAATTGTTATGTATCGCAAAAGCGGATACACATTTGACACAAAATTTTTGGATTCGAATATCTGTGTACACATATATATAGTTCGAACTCTTATTACACTTACTGATGTTTCTTATTATCATCATTGATGCATGCCATGGTTTTTCAAAAACTTTTGATTGAGCATCAGAACTATTATTATTCTGATTATGAATTACTACTTTTATAAGATCATTAAATCCTGTAATTTGACCTTTTTGCGATCTAACAAGAAATTTGTTAAATTTGGCCTACAAGAGGGGTAGGGAACAAGAGCATGTGCATGTTCATGGGTCTTTTAATTCATATGGCCATTATGATATTGTAACTTGTTCCCAATTTTGCCGATCACGAGAAGAAAATTTTGCCATACTATTTTATAATTCGTCTCAATGTCTGTGTCATAGTCTAAAATATAAACATTTTATACTATACAGTTTTCTTGGTCGTTTTAGGGAGAGAAAAATAATTAGACCAAGCCAAGCGTGCAATATGAAAATGACTTGAAAAGATAAATATAGTAATCTGAACAGAAAACTGATTAAAGCAAGGTCCTAATGAAGTAATTATACACCAGCAATATTTGACAATTTTGTTCTTCTGTGTATGGTAACTACACTATATTGTTTCTAACCAATGTCATTTTGAATTCTAAGCTTAAAGCGGAACTGGAAGACAAACTTGGGTGCAATACAATTGACAAAATGAACCTAATCAACAAATCCCATAAACTCTACAAACTAGGCTAGCTCCCATTAAAATTTTGACATATGCTAGTAGGAATGAACACTGTTTCATAATATTTATATTTTTTTTGATCAATCATAATATTTATGTACATACTATACTTTAAAGGTGAAGTGAAATGGACCTCAAAAATATATTCATTATATTTATTTTTCTTGTGACAATATTTATTATATTTCTGTTTATAAAGAAAATGAGTTTCATGGAATACGTTACCCTACATTTTTTTGGATCCGATGCAACTTTTTTTTGACCGAACGATGCAACTTTCTTTTGAAATTTATAAGGCAATCGATGAAAAATACTAAATTTTATAAATATTATTTAATTTTAGTTATAAAGTTTAATCGTAAAATCATTAGTTTCCTATATACTACCTCCGTTCTTGAAAGTAAGATTTTCTAGAAAAAAATCTTGTTTCACAAATATAGATTTTCTATATTATTAAGGTACTTTTGTATGCTTTTGAAAAACATTAATTGAAAACATTTGAGTTATTCAAATTCTATTGGTGGATAGATATTGAAAAACATATAAAACTAAAAAAGAAAAAAGTAAATTGTAAACATTAATTATATTCTTAATAAGCGTGAATACTCTAGAAAATCTTATTTTCTGGAACAGAGGTAGTATATAAAATTTTATAATTATTGTTTAATTTTAATTTTTTTTGATAATTATGCATTTTTTTACAAATTTATTTAATATATTTGATTAAAATAAATAGATATAAAATCTATCTAATATTATAATTTTAAATATATACATTCATATTTTTAATAATTTAAAACAAAATTTTTTTTATCCTAATTTTTGTTTTTAACTAAAATTTATATTAAATGTTGATAATAAAAATAAAATTTACAATACTAATAAATTTATTTTTAAATATAATTTATATTTATATTTTAAAAAATTATTTTAAATTGTTTTACTGCACATGGTGCAGGAAAACACCTAGTAACTAGTATAATATATAAACTATACGGTCATACAAATTGTACATGTGCTATAAAACATAAAACTAGATTTAACTCAAGAGAAATTGTCACAAATACCACAAGTTAAGTACCACTTTTCAAAAATATCTTCAATCAAAATATATAAACATTTGGGTTTAGGTTTTAGTGATTAGTGTTTAGGGCTTAGTATTAAGGGGTTTGGTTTGGATTTATATATGTTTTATAAATATTTTGAAAAATTAAGTTAGTGTTATTTTATCAAAAATTTAGGATATTTTTGAAAATGTCATTTTGTTGATGGTAAACATGAAAAATGGTATCACCAAAGTGGTATATGTGAAATTTTCTCTTAACTCAAACACATGTTTTTGATTTTTGAACAAACGTTTCTAATGACTACATGTAGATGTAGGAACATTTTGTAAACATTATCTCTAACTTATCAAATAATATACAGTATAATCTTACAATGTTACACATATAGCATAGTTCCTACAAGTGTCTAGTTCAGTTGTGTCTATGTAATTAAAACATAAATATCACATGGAAATGATTGTGTAACGTGATATTAAAATGTTATACCACTGAAAATGTTAAATTTTTAGATATTCACTAAGGATAATAATATCAAATCGCTTTCTAATTAATTAATTAGTTAATTAAAAATAAACAATTTATAATATTTTATATCTTTTCAATTTAATTTAAAATATTTTTTCTACTTCAACTAGTCTGCTTTGAAAATAAATAAGTAATCTAATAAATGAGATGAAAATATAAATTAATATCTTATTCAATATTTATTCTAAAAGCAAAAATAATATGATAAGAACTAAAACTAATATTTTCCTATATTCCATAAGTGTAACTATTTTTTAAACTAAATGGATATAATAAGATAAATTAACACTAATTGTTTTGTAAACTAAAATTATTTTTTTAGATATTCACTAAGGATAATAATATCAAATCGCTTTCATATATTCACTAATAATATTCATATATTCACTAATAAATGAGATGTAACTATTTTTAAACTAAATGGATATAATAATATAAATTAACACTAATTGTTTTGTAAACTAAAATTAAATTCAAGAAAGTACGCACATAATATATAAATTTATATTAAAATCAAATAATTTTTAATGAAAATTTTAAACTTAGAATACTAAAAGTAAATAAATATCCATATAATTTGAAAATATATTAAAATAACTTTGCTTACATATTTTGTTAATTGGGTTACAACTTTTTTTTTTTTTTTTTTTTTTTCAAAAAAAAAA
>OVBX01003528.1:0-16650 GCA_900406325.1 Erucastrum elatum | reverse complement strand
GTTCCTTACAATGCACCTCTCATTCAATTCTCTTCTTGGATGGGTGGAGACCGTGATGGTACGTACATACCTACACTCTTATCACTTATGTACACTCTTTGAAAACATGATTTTAACTATTAAACATTTTTTAAATCTCCAGGAAACCCTAGAGTAACTCCTGAAGTTACAAGAGATGTATGCTTACTAGCAAGAATGATGGCTGCTAATCTCTACTTCTCCCAGATTGAAGATCTTATGTTTGAGGTAATGTCTAAGATTCTCTGGTTGTTAATGTTAGTTAGCATTGATCTTACTTGTGTTTTGTTTGCAGATGTCTATGTGGCGTTGCAATGAAGAACTCCGTGTTCGTGCAGAAGTTCAAAGATGTGCTAAAAGAGATGCAAAACACTATATAGGTATGTGTTTGTGTAGTAAACTTCTTCTCTCAAACTCTTCTAACGGTTTGTTTATAGTAATGTTCGATTTTTTTTTTATGTAGAGTTTTGGAAACAGATCCCTTCTAATGAGCCATACAGAGCTATCCTCGGAGACGTTAGAGACAAACTCTACAACACACGTGAGCGTGCGCGTCAGCTCTTATCCAGTGGAGTCTCAGACATTCCTGAAGACTCGGTGTTCACTAGCATAGACCAGTTCTTGGAGCCGCTTGAGCTTTGCTACAGATCGCTATGTGACTGCGGAGACAGACCTATAGCCGATGGAAGCCTACTAGACTTCTTGCGTCAAGTCTCTACGTTCGGTCTCGCCCTAGTGAAGCTCGACATCCGTCAAGAATCAGACCGCCACACCGATGTTCTAGACGCGATCACTCAGCACTTAGGCATCGGTTCTTACAAAGAATGGTCAGAGGAGAAGAGGCAGGAGTGGCTCTTATCCGAGCTGAGTGGGAAACGCCCTCTCTTCGGACCTGATCTCCCCAAAACAGAGGAGATCGCTGACGTGCTGGACACGTTCAAGGTCATCTCCGAGCTTCCTCACGATAGCTTCGGCGCTTACATCATCTCCATGGCCACAGCTCCATCAGACGTCCTCGCTGTTGAGCTCTTGCAACGTGAATGTGGAATCATTCATCCTTTAAGAGTTGTTCCCTTGTTCGAGAAGCTAGCTGACCTAGAGAACGCTCCTGCTTCCGTGGCACGTCTCTTCTCCATAGAGTGGTACAGGAACCGAATCAACGGCAAGCAGGAAGTCATGATCGGTTACTCTGACTCAGGCAAAGACGCTGGACGTTTATCCGCCGCGTGGCAGCTCTACAAGACGCAAGAGGAGCTCGTGAAGGTGGCGAAGGAGTACGGTGTGAAGCTGACGATGTTCCACGGGAGAGGTGGGACTGTTGGAAGAGGAGGTGGACCTACGCATCTTGCTATCTTGTCTCAGCCTCCGGATACTATTCACGGGCAGCTTAGGGTGACGGTTCAAGGGGAAGTGATAGAGCAGTCTTTTGGTGAAGAGCATTTGTGTTTCAGGACGCTTCAGCGTTTCACTGCTGCTACGTTGGAGCATGGGATGCATCCGCCTGTTTCTCCTAAGCCTGAGTGGCGTGTTCTGATGGATGAGATGGCTGTGATCGCTACTGAGGAGTACCGTTCCGTTGTCTTCAAGGAGCCTCGTTTCGTTGAGTACTTCCGTCTGGTAAGTTCTTTTAACCCAACTCACTTGCCTAGTTTTGGTATTTTTGTTTGAACCGATCAAAACTTTTTGGTTATTTCGGTTAGTAGTTTGGTTCGATTCGGTAGGTTTTAAGAAGATCGGTTTTCAGTTCGGTTCGGCAACTGATTACTTCGGTTTTTTAAAGAAAATTATAACCAAACGAAACATGGAATGGAAATAACCGAAACTAACCAAATTTTGAACCGAACTAAACAAAGTTAACCATTTTTTTTTTACAAAATTAAATTAAAATCTAATTGAAAACAAAAATTTTAGTAATATTTTCAAGAATCAAATACTTGAAACGAACTTTATTTCGGGTTAATTTGGTAAGATTTATATCGAACCGAACTAACCGAACTACTCAAACCCTCAGGTTACACTTGTCCTTACTTTTGTCGGTTAAGATCTTTAACCAACTTTACTTGTGTTACAGGCAACACCTGAGCTGGAGTATGGAAGGATGAACATAGGAAGCAGACCATCAAAGCGAAAACCGAGCGGAGGCATCGAGTCTCTGCGTGCAATCCCATGGATCTTTGCCTGGACTCAGACAAGGTTTCACTTGCCGGTGTGGCTAGGCTTTGGATCAGCATTCAAACGCGTGATCCAGAAAGACGCCAAGAATCTCAACATGCTCAAAGAGATGTACAACCAGTGGCCTTTCTTCCGCGTCACAATCGATCTAGTAGAAATGGTTTTCGCTAAAGGAGACCCTGGAATCGCTGCTCTCTACGACCGTCTCCTCGTCTCTGAAGAGCTTCAGCCCTTTGGTGAACAGCTCCGTGTTAACTACCAAGAGACAAGACGCCTCCTCCTCCAGGTATAACTTAATTCCTTAAGTTCAGACAGGTTCTTTGTTCGGTTTTATGAATATTTTTTTTCTTTCCTTGACTAGGTGGCTGGTCACAAGGACATCCTTGAAGGTGATCCCTACTTGAGGCAGAGGCTGCAGCTGCGTGACCCATACATCACGACGTTGAATGTCTGTCAAGCCTATACTCTCAAGCAAATTCGTGACCCGAGCTTCCACGTTAAAGTGAGGCCACACTTGTCTAAAGACTACATGGAGTCTAGTAAACCAGCGGCCGAGCTAGTGAAGCTGAATCCTAAGAGTGAGTATGCACCTGGACTTGAAGACACTGTTATCCTCACCATGAAGGGTATAGCCGCCGGTATGCAGAATACCGGTTAAGGAATCTCAAGTATACCGGCTTTGTACCATTCTCTAAAATCTTATCTCTGCTATGTAATGTTATCTACTATGTGATAATCCTCTCTGAATACTCCGAATGCTTTCTTATGAATATGATATGGTCATTTCTTGTTAATGTTATTGTTATATTTTTTATTGTTTTTTTCCTATTAAAGGGTGAAAGAACTTGATGACTTAAAAGTTAAAATAGAAGCTAAACTGATATTTAACAAAATGATAACTAAGGTTTTCTAATGTGAAGAACAACTTTTACCACTTAGTATTTTTAGACTAGTAACATGATAACACCATAGGCTTTATAAAATCGGACTTTTTAAAAAAAGATTTTAACGACAATCTTCTATACAAGTAACAATCAAATATGTTTTCGCCGTGAGGTGTTTCAATATTTTTACAACGGTTAGAATAATAAATTTTATTGATCCACTAAAAGCAAATTGAATGAAGATACTATAATTATAGTCCTAGTCCTAACGGCTAAGAATTTATTTGGCTCTTGTGAGGCAACGAGCATTTTTTTTTTTGAATTAAAAAGAGAGTAAAGCAGTGACGAGTGTTGTTATAGATAATTCAGTTAAAAAACTATTCAAACTCCAACATTTATCTGTTCAACAGTTTTCAGATTTCCATTTGTTTCTTCAGTCTTGTTTTCGGACCATATTTTAGAAGCCATGAAAGTTGAAAGATTAAAACAATTTGACCTGCCATAAAAGTATAAAATAGTCTTACATATCGTCTAAAAGTACTATCTAAATATTTAATATATATATAGTCTCCTCAGTTTAAAATGATCAACATTTACAGCCTTACCAGATATGATTCAGGTTATATCCATATCTTCACATCCCTTATGGAAACATTTTCTAACCAAATTTTTTTAGGTAAAAACATTACGGTAATTTCAGTTTTAACAGCAAGAAAACAAAAAAAAAGAAACAAATTTCAATAACACAAATATCAATATATTTGAAATAGAGGCTAAATTGATTTGAAGGACGAAAGAACTTGATGACTTAAATTAGAGGCTAAATTGATATTAACAAAACGATAATTAGGGTTTTAATGTGAAGAACAACTTCTTCTACTACAGTATTTTTAGACTAGTAACATCGTAGGCCAAGAGGCTTTTATAAAATCGTTTTTTTTTTAGATTTTAACGACAATCTTCAATACAAGTACAATCAATATGTTTTCGCCGTGAGGCGTTTCAATATTTTTACAACGGTTAGAATAATAAATTTTATTGATCCACTAAAAGCAAATTAATTGAAGATAATATCAATTTTAGTTCTAACGGCTAAAAACATTTTGGACTCTGTGAGACAACGGGCATATTTTTGTGTATAAATAGAAGGAAAGTAAAGCAGTGAAACACACAAGTAGAGAGGTGAGAAAGAGTACAGATGCTTTGAGGAAAACGATTCCCATACAAACAGAGTCTTCTATCTGATTTTTTTTGGTAAAATCTTCTATCTGATTTTCATGCACAGAAACACAACGACCTTTGTCTGTTTATGCTCTCTCTCACCCGACGACGATCATTGGAGGAGATGAGTGCGGTCTATGATTTTGTTCGGTTTCATCTCGCGATGTCATTGGCGGGCTTCATCACTTTCAGTTCTCATCATTGGAATCTTGATTGGCTAGGTATGAAATTATTTACTAACCATAAAGCTTCTTGAATTCTTTTTAAACGGTTTTGCATCATTCCCAAAAATCTATCTATTTCTGCTATGTAATGATATTTCTACGATGTGGTGAATCTCTCTGAATACTCCGAATGCTTTCTTATGAATTTGATATGATTATTTCTTGTTAGTGTTGTTTGCGGTTATGTTTTTGTTTTTTTCTTATTACTGAAGGGTAAAAACTAAATGACTAAAAAGAACGGCTAATCTATTATTAACAAAATGATAACTGAGGTTTTTATGTGAAGAACAACTTTTTCTACTGCAATATTCTTAGACTTTAGAAACATCATAGGATTTTTAGATCTGATTTTTTTCAAAGATTTTAACGAGAAACCTAAATACAAGTACGATAGAGTAAATATGTTTTCACCGTGACGTGTTTCAACATTTTTAGAGTGGGTAAAAATAGTAAATTATTTTGGTCCACTAAAAGCAAATTCAATAAAAATTAATAATATTTATTTTAGTCCAACGGTTGGTATTTATTGGGAATGTTATTATAACTTTATAACTAAGGTTTAATGCGAAGAACATCTTTTCTCTACTCTAATATTGTTAGACTTTAGTAACATCGTAGGCTTTAAGAAGTCGATTTTTTTTTAGATTTTAACGAGAAACTTAAATACAAATACGATGAGTGAAATATTTTTTTCACCGTGAGGTGTTTCAACATTTTTAATAGGTAAAACTAATAAATTATTTTGGTCCACTAAAAGCAAATTCAATAAATACTGTTTAATAAAATTTACGTCAGTCGAACGGCTAGTATTTATTTTATTTTTTTTTGAATATAATCTAGTAGTTATTGGGAGTGTTGCAAAAAAGGAAATTGAGGTTCTATTTATATTTGTTATCGAAGCACACAAATCAAGTATTTCATTTTATTTCTTCTTCTTCAGATTATTTCTCCAGTTACTTGCGGCAGAAAAGATGTAGCCGGAGATGTAGAGCGTCAGTTTCTAGAGAAGAGCTCGTGTACGGGCTCAATGTTGTACACAGCAGTGAAGAGTCTGAAGACTAACTTCGTCGCGATTAGCGAAGTTCTTGAAAAGGAGACAATTCCCATGGAAACAGAATCTTCATGGGGTACGCTTCTCTCTTCTTGACCTTTTTTAAAATAGAAACAAAATGTTTTGTTTTTTTTGTCAAAGCATTGTTTTCAGTACAAATGTTATTAAGATAACTTTCAAAGTTTTAGAGGGGAAATTCTATATTATTTGATTGATAATGAAAATTTAATGTGTAATTTGTGAAAACATTTAGAAAGTACATCCTGTCATTGATCGTTAGAGATTGTATGTCTCTTTTATGTTGACACTTTTGATCATTTAGTTTTTCATAATCAATCTCTCAATAAACAATTTTCCCTCCTTTTTTTTGTAAATTAATGTCTTTTGTTTTCTTGTTTTCTATATTATTTGATTGATAATGGAAACTTTTTTTTTTGTAAACCGGCTTAATGGAAACTTTTTTGATAATGGAAACTTATTGTGTAATCTGTGCAAAAAAAATTAGTGTGTATTGCACCCATTGCTAGATTCATCCTAATGCCTGTCTCTTCTTGTTTCTCCACCCATTGCTCTACTTTCCTGCCGTTTGTCATGGATGCAATCTTATATCTCTTCAATCTGCTTCTTTATTGAATAAACCACACCAAACAGAATAAGTCAATGCAGTTAGTTTCCTTCTCAGCTCTCTCGTCTACAAGGAAAAATTTAGCATGCACAAAGCATATCTGTACCTGTTGAGTATTTAACACATTATACAAGTCAAATATAAAAGTGAACGAAGCTTGCATTTCTTGAAATTTTCGGAATATTTGCTCATTTAGCGTGTAGCCAAAATTTAAACAGAGCGAAGCTCCAAAAGAAAATATTAAAAAGGGAAGAAAAAAAGAACGAATAACTTGTTGTACATATTTATGATGATGGTGATAGATTTTTCATATTATAAGAAACTGATGATGATAGCCTTTCATATTATAAGAGGAAGTGCTTTGGTAGAGTCCTCTAGAAACTGTTGGCTTGGACAAATCATCTCTTTAACCTTTGTCTCCACTTTGTACACACTTTAAATGTGGAATCAACGGCAATGGAATTTGTTAATAGACCGATCCATTATCTTCGACAGACTGTTGACATTGAGCGTCGATTTCTTTTTTATTTATGCATCAAAATTCTTTTAAACTCTAAAATTTCGTTTAATAACAACGTTTAAAACACACAAAAAATCAATAAAGTATATAACCGCTAAATTTTGACTAGATGTCGAAATCGAACAGATTAAAAAACGCAACTCGTTTCAAGAACTTTCAAGTGATATGCAGAAATTATTTAACGAACCTGACAATCTGCTGGAGGTAATACTACTCATTCATGATCATGTGCAGTGGAGTCGCACGGAGAGTTTAAAAGAACCACTCACTACTTTTTATTATTTTCTGTATATTTGTAAAACCCTCTTTCTGTATATAAAACTATTATACATAATTCTACTTTCATGAGTTCGTCCTGGGCCTATGACACTGATTATCTTTTCTAGTTTTCAACACGTCTCAATGTAATGCTATTCAATGTTTTTCATTTATTTGTATACTATCCAATATGATCCACCGATATTCATATCTTACATTTAATCAACATAATCTAGAAAAAGTAGAAGAAATTTTCCATAATTACCGGCGAAAAGATGATGATGAGAAGTTGTGTAGATACCTTTTTGTTGTCTCCACATGTATTCACACTCTTGCACCATATCAAAGTTACGTTTATATATCTGCCAAAATAATTTAAAGTATAGTTTTTAAGACGCACGAACGTATACACAATGTTATACATTATTCCAGTGATTATTGCAATTATCACGGTTACCATACCGAATGTTTAATAATTCAGTGGATACTATATGGCTCTTAGAACGGTGTAAAGTCACAGTCGCTCTCAAGAACAAAATTTCATCAAGTCATATTTTCCTTTTCCCATTCTTTTGCATCTCTAACCTACATTTTTACATGTAAATTTAAAGAAGTTATATTTACGCTCTCAATATGTAAATGTAAGTTTTTGTTTGTCTAACATATAACATTTGAAGTAAAAAAGTATTAATATAATATACTGATCCAATTACAATACTACGAAACTTTGACTTTCTTACAGCTAAAATAAATATCCAAATTATCAGGAAAATATATTTCCATCAGTAAAAAAGCTGGAACGTGTACCTACACTATTATTAAACGAAGACATATAAAAGATCTTGTTTCTTGTTTCCCCCTTCCCATGTGACGTGAACAATCAATCTTTCTCACTCTCTTTCTTTCTCTCTTTTGGGGTTTGGACTATTATATAACAAGACAACCCAAGACACCTCTTCCCACACCAATCACTCACTAGAAAACACATAAAATCTCACTCTCAGATCGAAGAAACTGAGAGAAAATGAGGTTCTCTTCCCAAGAAAACCCTTCTCTCTTCTTCTCCTTCTTCTTTTTCCTTTGTCTCTACACAGTCTCTGCTTACACCAACACAAGCAGCAACAATGGTGAGGAAGCAGTAAGAAGAGAGCTACGTTCTAGGCGATGCAACTGGTTTAGAGGGAATTGGGTTTATGACGCAAAGTATCCACTTTACGATCCTTATAAATGTCCGTTCATAGATCCACAGTTTAACTGCAAGAAGTATGGTCGTCCCGACAATCTTTACCTTAAGTATCGATGGCAACCATCATCTTGTTCTCTCCCCAGGTACTACTACACTCTTCTTATCTTTTTACATTCTCTTAGTTGTGCGTTTTGGTTTTTATTCACACTGATTCAATATCAACCTTGTATTTGTCAGATTCAATGGGTTGTATTTCTTGAGGAAGATGAGGGGGAAGAGGATAATGTTCGTTGGAGATTCACTAAGCACAAACATGTGGCAGTCTCTAGCTTGTCTAATTCACTCTTGGGTTCCTAACACTCGTTACACTCTTCGTCGCCAAAAGGGTCTCGTTTCACTCACCTTCGAGGTTTGTTCATTTAAAAAAAAAATTGCAACTAAATAATTTCAAAAATTAAGGCATCAGACATTAATTATATTTTCCGTCTAATTAATCATATTTACTCAAATACTTATCCATTTTAAATAGTACAATCTTAATTTAGGTATGATTGTTTATGTATAAATCAATTGTTTTTCAGCTGCATACTGTGGAAAGTTTTGTTTCCTAGCGTTTAATTAGGATAAAGTACATTATATAAATGAAAGGGGTTAAAGTTTCTGTTTTTTTTTCGAGCAAGGGCATAAGTTAAGGTTTATGTTTCTTTGTCTCTTTTGATTTGATATAAATATTATGTTATGATCATGAGGCTTTGCTATAGCTTATTATTCATTTTTGTTATAAAAATAGTAGTGGTCATTCATTACTCATTAGAACAAGATAATGATCAAAGCTTTAAGAGATGAACGTGATTAGTGGCTCATTTCTCAAAAGGAGAATATCTCCAGATATCATGTCATGTTATGATCATGAGCTACGCAATAAGTTTAAGTCATGGCCGAAAATATCACAAATAGAAAATACAATAAGGTTGAAATCGTATTTTATGTATTTTATTTAGTGAAAATGATTGGAAAAATGGTACGGTCGCAGGAATATAGAGTGACCTTGAAGCTATACAGAACACAGTTCTTAGTGGATTTAGATTCTGAGAAAGTTGGGAGAGTGCTTAAGGTGGATTCCATTAAACAAGGCAGATTGTGGAGAGGCATGGACGTCTTGGTTTTCAACAGTTGGCATTGGTGGACCCATACCGGTCACATCCAGCCGTACACTTTCTTTTGCTTTTGTTTTTGTCCTTTTGAGTTTTTTATTTACTCATTTGATGACGTCTACGTGTGTGTTTGTGTGGACCAGGTGGGATTACATGGAAGATGGGAAGAGATTATACAAAGACATGAACAGGCTGGTCGCTTATTATAAAGGTATGACCACTTGGTCTCGATGGGTTAATGCCTTTGTCGATCCTTCTAAGACCAAAGTCTTCTTCAATGGCATTTCTCCTACGCATTACGAGTAAGTAAACAGTCAAACAAACTAATTTTTTCCTTTAATCTTGTTGCTTCTAGAAATTACTTAAATCTCACTGCACCAATGCGGTATACTTTATTACGAAAAATCAATGCTCGTAGACTGATTTTTTTTTTTCTTTTAATGGGGATATGACCACTTGGGTTNTGATTTTTTTTTTCTTTTAATGGGGATGATACTGTGCAAATATACGATCTAATAGATTGTAAATTATTCAACTTTTTTTTTTCAAAGTTATCCATTTAATAATATCAATACTATTAAAACAGAAGGCCCTTTTTTGAGGTGTCCTTCTTTTTTAAAAGTATTTACAGATCTTTGCCACTGAATTATTTAAAACCTATAGTTTTTATTAAAATCATAAACAAATCTTTCTAATTATAACAAAATCTATTTAATCTAACAATATTTAATTTTAAACTTTTGAAATAACCAATCAACAATAGAATCTCATATTTTAACTAATCCTTAATTTTAGGATTGATTTGTTTGTTGTATTATTTTTTCATCTATTTTGAAAACTGAAAAATACTTTTAGCATCTGAAATTAATTTATAATTAAAAAATAAGTGAAAAATATTTTCAACATTTTTAGTTAAAATCTATTTAATCTAACAATATTTAATTTTAAACTTTTTAAATAACTGATCAACAATAGAATCTCATATTTTAACTCATCCTTAATTTTAGGATTGATTTGTTTGTTATATTATTTTTTCATCTATTTTCAAAACTTAAAAATAATTTTAGCATCTGAAGTTAATTTATAATCACAAAATATGTGAAAAATATTTTCAACATTTTTTAATTATTTATATATGTTGCAACTATCATTTAAATTACTACATAATGTTCATTTTTAATTTAAAAAAAAATTACAAAGAACTTATTTGATAAATAAATTTGTAAATTTCAAACATACTATTTAACAGCTACTCATAATACTGATAGATATTAANAGCTACTCATAATACTGATACATATTAAAAAATCATAGAAATAATTATTCTCTAAATCAATATGAAATTAATTTGCTAAATATATGCGCTTAGAAATTATAACTTTACATAAATTTTAAATATTTTAAAAATCAATATTTAAAATATTTAAATAAAATAAAATTTCCAAAATCAATCTATAATTAATGGGTACAACTTTTCCAATTATCCTTACTTACAGGTTTTTCCATTAAACATGTAAAATATTTATCAAGTACAAACGGGTCTTACAAATATATTTTTCATTTCTATTGTGATCTAAAAATGAGTTAATACTTTTATCAGAAAAATCAATACTATTAAAACACAAGGGGGCTTTTTTAAAACCATCTTGAAATTTTGAAGTACTTACAACTCCATGCCATTGGTATATTTTTAATCTATACTTTTTATTTAAATCAAAACTAAATCTATTTAATCTTAACTAAATCTATTTAATCTAACAATAGAATCTCATATTTAAACTAGCCCTTAATTTTAGGATGAAATTTTTTATTGTATATATTTTTTCTATTTTATAAACAAAAAATATTTCAATATATTTTTAAGATACGAAATTAAATTATTATTATTATAAAATGTGAAAATATTAATATCTTAAAATATTTATGTATTGCAATTATCATTTAAAATGGTCGCATAAATATTAATTCTTATGTTATCTGATTCATATTTTGGTTTTATAATTAACCTTTCAAATATATAATTAACATTAGCTTTAATTTGTTTTTTTTTAATTTTTACAAGAAACGACCAAACATAAAATTGAGATCAATATATATGATTTAGGAAATTTATTTTTAAAAAATCAGTTAATTTAATGCGGTCACAATTTAAATCATTGTATATTTATTTAATTAAAAGAAAAAAAAACTAAATATTTAGAATTTATCAACCATACATCAACATAACTTATATCCCAGACCAAAAATTTATGATTTATCAACCATACATTAATTTATTAAATATTTTACATAGACATTAAATTTATAAATTAACAAAGTACATAATGTTAAAATATAGTTTAACATTGTTTAAGTGGACTTCTTATAGAAACAAATATTCTTATAAACTCATTAAGTTTAATAAGTTTTAAATAGGTTATTCGGTTAAAAATATTTATTAAATGTGATTCTATTTAAAGATAGTGAAGACCATATTAACCCATATATATATATATATATAAGATTATTTTTCTAACATTTTTTAAAAAAATTANATTTATTAAATGTGATTCTATTTAAAGATAGTGAAGACCATATTAACCCATATATATATATAAGATTATTTTTCTAACATTTTTAAAAAAAATTGTTCGGCTTTTAATGCGGGTTGGATTAATATTTGTTTTTAAATATAACCTGTTACGAACCATTCAAATATATATGCCATGTCTAATAGAGTATCAAACTTGATTTCCGGGTCAATTACGAGTTAGGTTTTATGGATACGAGTATTCTTGATTAATTATATTTGTTAACTATGAAAAAATATAATATGTTGTATACTTTAGAAAAATGTTTTAAAGTAACTTTTGAAATGCATATGACACAAGTGTATAGTTATGCAACTTGACATATTTAATATAGCTATCAAAAATTATATTTATCTAATATTAAGATACAAATATGATTATAAAAAATAACACAAATATAAAATTAAATATTTCAAAAAATTAAAACAGAAAATACCCGCCCTTTGAAAGGGCGGGTCAAAATCTAGTAAAAACCTTAAAACGAGTAGTAATCTCAGTCGTGTTTTACTTTCTAAGTTCTTTTGTTTTTCATATTTGATCAGCGTTTGTTTGCAATAAATTTTAAATTTGTTAATTGTTCGGTTAATTGATTTAATTTCACAAAGGACTTGTGATGTTGAATTAACCAAGAAGTGAGTGGTTTATGTTAGTGGCATTTGCTAGGGCATTACCTTGATAACATTTTGATACCATACATCATTATCTAGGCCACTGTGGTTATGCTATTTTAAAAAATTACCAATAGGCACTAATACATTTTACTTGCAGGGGAAAGGATTGGGGAGAACCAATGAAGACATGTAAGAGTCAAACACAACCATTCTACGGGAGGAAGTATCCAGGAGGGATACCAATGGCTTGGGTAGTTTTAACCAAAGTGATGAGGAGATTGAAGAAACCGGTCCATTGGCTCGACATAACCGGTCTATCCCAGCTTCGTAAAGATGCTCATCCTTCTGCTTTCAGTGGGAACCATCCCGGTAATGACTGTAGCCATTGGTGTCTTCCTGGTTTACCTGATACTTGGAACTTGCTCTTTTACTCTAAACTTTTCTCTTGAATTCACTTTCTTTTACCAATGTCTAAGTTACTCAATAACTTATCTATACTTCTTTAGTAAACTTTGTATTGTGGTCCCTTGATTCTTGAATGAAATAACGTTTTAGATACCAGCGTGACCATGCACATTGCACAAGAACTGTGTGAAATGTAATAAAAGAGAGTGAAATGCTCTACAAGAATTTTCCAAGTTATTAGGCTGACACTCTACAAATATTATTGAGCCTAGAAAAACAAATGGGCCTACTTAAAAGCTAAAAGAGCCTAGATCTTGTAGTTGGAACCGACTGATCTGAAGAGTTTAGATAAAATTAACCGGTTAGAACCAGTAAGGCAACACGGCAAGAAGCTCCGGACATCAACACGTGTAATAGTACGGAAGGACACGTGTGGAAAACCGAGATGATTGGCTTAGTAAAACATTAAAGTTGATCACTTCCTACAAGCTGAGTCACTACATGTTCTTACACGTTTGCAATAACCTGCTCAACACGTCACACACCGCCCATGTATTTTCTTTGTAGGTTTCAAGTGGTTCGTATATTATAAAAGCAAGAAAGATAAAAGCTCCATAAGAATCATCATCACAGATAAAAAAAGAACGAAAAAACATATATANACACGTTTGCAATAACCTGCTCAACACGTCACACACCGCCCATGTATTTTCTTTGTAGGTTTGGTTCGTATATTATAAAAGCAAGAAAGATAAAAGCTCCATAAGAATCATCATCACAGATAAAAAAAGAACGAAAAAACATATATCGAATCATAATCTTGAAGTAACACTACAATGGCGTCAGAGCAAGCAAGAAGAGAGAACAAGGTGACGGAGAGGGAAGTTAAAGTGGAGAAAGACAGAGTCCCGAAGATGACGAGTCATTTCGAGTCTATCGCCGAGAAAGGCAAAGACTCCGACACGCAGAGGCAGCAGGAGACAACAACAACAACAACAACACACTTTGTCTCGCTCTCGGACAAAGGAAACGAAGGAGAAGGAGGGGAGGCGAAGATGAAGAGGACTCAGATGCCTCACACCGTTGGGAAGTTCGTTGTGCATAGTGGTGAGAAAGAAGGGACAACGGGGAAGAAGGAGGGGGAGCAAGAGAGAGGGTCACTAGAGGATGTTAAAGGGTTTAGAGCCAATGCTCAGCAGAAGTCGATGGATACGGTACGAGCAGCAGAGGAGAGGTATAACAAGGCGAAGGAGGGTTTGAGCCGTGGTGGACAAGGAGGACAACAAGTGGAGGGGAAAGGGAGAGAGAGTGGTGTCCATGTTACTCACTTTGGGACAGAGAAAGGAGGAAACGTGCAAGGCACGGCATCCAGTGAGAAGACTCAGAGAGCTTCTGAGTACGCGAGGGAGAAGGCAAGGGAAGCTGGACACGTGGGGGCTCAGAAAGGGCAAGAGACGAAGGAACAAGCTGCAAGAGCTAAAGATTACACAATGGAGAAAGCTGGTGAAGTTAAAGAGACTGCTGCTGAGAAAGCTCAGAGAGCTTCTCAGACAGCCGCTGAACAAGCTTCAAGAGCAAAAGACTACACGGTACAGAAAGCTGTTGAAGCTAAGGACACGGCGGCTGAGAAAGCTCAGAGAGCTTCTCAGTATGCAACTGAGAAAGGAAGAGAAACTGGGAACACAGCAGCTGAACAAGCTGCAAGAGCTAAAGACATAGCTTACCAGAAAGCTGTTGAAGCTAAGGACATTGCAGCTGAGAAGGCTCAGAGAGCTTCTCAGTATATGGCTGAGACAGGAAGCACGGCGGCTGAGAAGGCTGCAAGAGCCAAAGACTACACTCTTCAGAAAGCTGTTGAAGCTAAAGACATTGCAGCTGAGAAAGCTCAGAAAGCTTCTCAGTATGTAGCCGAGAAAGGAAGAGACACTGGGAACGTTGCTGCACAAAAAGGACAAGCAGCCAAAGAGCAGACGGTTTCAGTCACAGCGAAAGCGAAAGACTATACTGTTCAAAGGGCTGGTGAAGCGGTGGAAATGAGCAAAGAAGCGGCTGAGTATGCAAAGGAGACTGTGGTGGAAGGAGGCAAAGGAGCTGCACACTACGCTGGAGTGGCGGCTGAGAAAGCGGCTGCGGTTGGGTGGACTGCAGCACATTTCACCACGGAGAAAGTGGTGCAAGGGACCAAAGCTGTTGCTGGTACTGTGGAAGGAGCGGTTGGTTACGCAGGTCATAAGGCGGCAGAAGTGGGTTCCAAGGCGGTGGATTTGACTAAGGAGAAAGCTGCAGTGGCTGCTGAAACGGTGGTTGGATACACAGCGAGGAAGAAAGAGGAAGCTCAGCACAGAGACCAAGAAATGCACCAGGTACTTTACAACTTCAACCTAAAGCTATATATTATTATGTTGTTACGTGTGGCTCAAGAATCTGTTTTGTTTTGAGGGAGGTGAGGAAGAGAAGGGACAAGGTTATGCCACGGGACAGAGGAGAGGGTTTGAAGAGGGGTACAGAGGAGAAAGAGGGAGGACCGAGGAAGATGTCTTTGGGTATGGAACGAAAGGTATGTCCGGAGAAGGGAGGAGAGACATCAGGGAGGAGTATGGAAGAGGAAGAGAGGAAGATGTCTTCGGATATGGAACACAAGGAGGAGTCTCCAGAGATGTTGGAGTGGAGGAGCTATACGGTGGAGGAGGAAGAAGGAACGAGAGATATGTCCAGGAACAAGGGGTTGAAGAGGGAGGAGTGCTTGGGGCTATCGGCGAGACTATAGCTGAGATTGCAAAGAACACTAAGAACATAGTTATTGGTGATACTCCTCCTGAGAGGTCGCATGAGCATGGAACTGCTGGTTATATGGGACAGGAACATGGACGTCGTTGATAAGTGAAAGGAAACATGTTTTGTTTTTTTGTTTAAATGGGGGTTTGTATGTAAATAATAAGAAGCTATGTTTCTGTTTAAAGCCCCAAGTGTGTATCAGTTGGTGGATCAGTATCATCAGTACTAATCTTAATCTACTCTGTTTCTGTTAAAAGCCAAGTGTGTATCAGTCGATGGACCAATATCATCAGTACTAATCTTTATCTACTCTTTTGGAAACTGAGTTAATGTTCATCTGACATCAACTTACCTCTTTATCTACATCATCTTTATCTAGAAGTGTATCTAAAACACGCTAGCAGAACAAGAGCACCAATGAACTTCACTTTCAGGTCGTGTATCAGATCAAAACATGATAAAATTAGACAAGAACTGTGAAATTGGCGACTGTTATGCTTTGGACACTCTAAATAGCCTACAAAAATCAAAAGCACCTAAACATCAACCTTAGTTATATATTCATCCATTTCATAAGTGTAAGGGGCAATACATACTCTCTCTTTGGGAATGTAGAAGACAAATAAATAGTCAAAAGTTGTAACCAGAACAAAACAAAAAAAAACATTGGGCGCTTAGTCCCAAGCACTCGGTGTTTCTCCACCATATCCACCACTTGGAGCGCCATACCCACCGCCATAGCCTCCTCCTCCACCACCATAGCCGCCGCCTCCACCACCATATCCTCCTCCTCCTCTACTGTAAGACCCTTCCCTTCTAAAGTCACGGCCACCAAACCGACCACCAGACCGCTTGTTCTTACCACCACCAAAGGAGGAACGAGACGCATACCGTGAGAGCCACGCAGGGACTTCCTGGTTAGCTTCTGTCATCAGCTCAGAGAGAGATCTGGCCATTGAGGTGTTGCCGTCATTGA
>OVBX01003527.1:196-16654 GCA_900406325.1 Erucastrum elatum | reverse complement strand
TTTGCTAACCATGTTCATGATTATATTAGGAGAAACTGCTTAAATTACCACATTTCTAATACCATTTTCAAGTTTTTTTAATTATATTTATCTTTGGTTTTAAAGAAGTAAATAGACTTATAATCCTAGTGTTAATAATATACATTTAGGGTTTAGATTATAGGGATGGGTTTATTGGAAGCTGGAATTTAAGATTTTAATATATATATAAATAAATACTTAAAATTTAAAACAATAATTTTAAACAATTTATTAAATATATATATATATATATATATAGTATAATAAGTAAATGTAATTTATATCATATGAGCAATAGTCTATATATGTAAATATTTTAACTGAAATAGTTTTCGTATATTTTAATTTATTTAAATCTAACAACTATTTTGTTAACCACCCATTGTGGTCTAGTGGTAATCAGATTCTAGGAAGATGGAGCCACTCGAGTTCGAAGTAACCCACCACAGACAAGTGTAGTTACGCAGATATAAACCTATGTTACGAGTTTCAATTTGAATACCTTGAAAAACAAATATCTGTAAATTACACCTCTTTTTTGGTATCACCGCAGACATAAAATACCTCTAGGGTAATTAAAAAACTTGAAAAAATGTTTTAAATACAATAACTCGGATACTACTTTTTAGAAATATACTCAATCAAAAATATCTTAACATTTTATTTTAGGATTTAATGTTTATTGTTTAGAATTTAATATTTGGGGGTGAGATTAGGTTTATAAATTTCTATAAATATTTATGAATGATTTAAAAGGGTTTTAGTTTCTTTTTAATAACAAATGTAATAGATTTATGAAAACTGTTATCATTTAAAGGTAATTTTGAAAAGTTTTATCAAATTCGTGGTAAAGTTAGATTTCTCTTAGATCTATTTTTTGCCAGTAAGCTTTTATTTTTGTTACCAATTTAATTATTTTAATATGTTTTTGTTAACAATTTTAATATTATTTTTATTTTTGCCAGTAAGATTTTATTTTTGTTACCAAGTTAAAGTGTAATATTAGTTTTTATATGTTTTAATATATTTTATTTTCATTTTTAAACATATAAGCTGAAATTATATAATTTTATTAAAATACTGATAAAATTTTCTATTGAAATTGAATAAACTAAAAGTTGCAGAGTATTCAGATAGAAAACCTAGGTATAATTACTAAACTTTATAAAAAACAGAATAAATGAAAATCGAACACACTGCGTAGCGCAGAGCGAATCAACTATATATAAATCCCCGCTTATTTTTCTTCTCTCTCTCTCTCTCCCTCTCTCTCCTCTCTCTCTCGCTCGTCTCCCTCAGATAATACAAGAAAAATTAAAAGAACTAATGGAACAACCTCCAGCTACTGCTAACCTCGTCGACTCTACCACATCATTCCAATGTCACCGGAACTTGAATCCAGGCCCGTCCCAACCATAAGACATGTGAAGCAATAGTTTCAGGCCACATCTAAATATTTTATTTTCTAGACCACATTATTACTTTGATATTAGTGTTGTGAACAAATTAAATCATCATGATTGGTAGATTACGCAGCGTAAGATATTTAAATAATAAATTTTCTAGGATTTATTTTTGTTTTCCTTTTAATTTTAAGAAAATCTGTTTTATTTTTCTTTTAAGAAAAAATATGTTTGTTTCTAATAATAAAGTTTTTCTATTTTCTTTGTGGAAGTTTATTTTTCTCTGGATCTAATATGTGCTCACATTTTTGTTATCTATTTTTATATATAAAGTTTTTTTTCTATACAATATTTTAATCTAGCATAATTTTGGTCAAATGTACTTATGTTTATCTGTTAAACATACTATTATAGTTATACTGTGGTTTCTTGTGTGTGTGTGTGTGTGTGGTTTCTTCGCATTTTCTATTCATTTTAGTGAAACTGAAAACCTACAGAACCAGCAACATTTAATTTTGATTAGAATAAAAATAATACATTAAGATATTAAATTGACCAGTTTTTTCACAAAATGAGAAAGACCATATTTCAAAATTGTTTTTAGGCCACCAAACAACTAGGGACGACACTGCTTGAATCTCCCTCCAGGTTACAGATTTGACGCATCCAACCAAGAGTTGTTGCAACTATTCCTCAAACCTTTCGTAGAAAGAAAAGAACTGACGACTTGCCATATTCACAACATCCCGATGTATACTCATGTTCTCCGGATATTCTTACTCGTAAGTCCTTTCTTGATGAGAAACATTCCTTTCTTTTTCTTTTGACTTTCTTGATGATGATGAGCAACCAACATTAACAGTCTTTGTCATTGTTTGTCAGGCGCATATGAACACGGTGGAGACCATACTTGGTTCTTCTTTGCTACCAAGAAGTACCTTGAGATTACTTCAAAGGCTGATCGTGTTATTGAAAGCCGAGTTGATTTGGTACAGAATGGAGCGATCAAGAGCGTCTCTGAGAAAAATACGCTTCTTGGTTTGAAACACACTCAAGACTTCTACGCTCAAGCCATGGATCTTGCATATTGGAGGATGGATGAATTTTCTCTTAGAGCCGAGGTATATATGCATCTACTTGTATGTATCATTAGATTAGGACTTGGGAATAAGAAGCATATTTGGTTGATGACTAGAAGTGGGCATTTAATTTGTTAGGGTATGACTGGTGACCTTTTGGGGAACAAGGGAAACAATAGGAAAAAGGAATAAAATGAATGAATAGGAACAAATTAAAAGGAATAATTGTAGAGAGGGAATGGAACAAATATTGCAATAAATGGTAACCACTTAAAGGAACGAATATTTTTAATTAAAGTAATTCAGAAACTATTGTTTAAAACATTTTTCTTTATTAATGACTATTAGAATAGTTAAACTTTCTTGTCCATAGGTCTTGGTGCGTATCTTCACCTGCATAACAGACATTTGTTTTTTTTTAAAGAAAAAACTAAGGATGATCAATATGGAAAAACCGAACCGAACCGAACCGAAATAGACAATATGGTTTGGATTTGGTATATACCATGTAAACCGAATGGATTTGATTTTGTAAAAACCGTAAGATTTGGATATGGTTCGGTATATAACCGATAAAATCGAATAAACCGAATAAAACCGATCACAAAAATAGAAACATGTAAATATGAATATATTTTGATGTGTGAAAATCATAAGTTATTTTTTTTGCTAATAACTATTATCATATTTTATACAGTATAAAAAGTCATGATTTGTAAAGTACTTGAACTATAATTAAATAACAGTTTGCAACCGATACTTCTTATTTTCTTAGTTTTTTTGTGATCTTTTTGATTTATTTTAGCATTAACAAAATTGAAATACAGATTATAAATTTGATGGACAACAAACATTTTTTATCAATATATAGATGAACAAAGTTTCGTGTTCAATCGAAAAAATATGACTTTGATGAATGCTAAATATGGAAGAACAAAAAAACTTTTATTCGTGCTTCGTGCTTCTGTTTTGTTTTTTTTTGTTTTCGTTTTTTTTTTTAATTTTCTTTCAAAATTCGAGCTTTGATTTTATTTATAGATTTGATTATTTTATCAGATGGTATATGCATTTTTTTTATTATATATTTTTTAATAAATGAATGTGTTGACAACATAACTCTAAAATTCATATAATATCACCCCAAACTAAAGATTTATGTTTTTGGTATAAAACCGAATAAATCGAAAACCAACAGTATATAAACCGAACCGAACCGAAGTAAATATGGATTTAGAATGGTAGTTGTATTTTACTAACCGAAATACCAAAAAACCAAAAAAACCAAACCGAAACCGAACCGATATCCGGATTGAACACCCCTAGAAAAAAACTATAATGTAACACCTATTACATTTCACGTATCTATAATTATTTGCAAACTTGTATTTATAAAGATACGAACCTATAGTCGACGAGAAGCATGTCTTTTATCAGTCCAGATTTGTTCAGCTATATGATCTCGCACAATCTTCATATAAACTCCTGTCGATGTGTCTTGGTTCACTTGTTCCTCACTCTCATCATCTGAATGATTGTTTACATTCGAATGCAAATGTGTAGTGTCCCTCCCCACAATATCAAATTCTTCGAAGTCAATATCTTTAATTTTGTTCCAACGAATAAAGTTGTGGAGTCCCATTGTTATAAATATAACCTTTCTTTGAGTTGAGATATCATATTTTGGAAATTCATTCAAGACCCTCCATTGTTTTCCCAAACACCGAATGTATGTTCGATAACTGAACGTAGTGACGCATGCCATCTATTAAACATTTCCTTGCTGTTTTTTGGAGGTTCACTGTTCAAAAAATCTTGGAGATGATAGCGCGTACCTTCTATTCTATCTTTTCGATATGGAGCTAGATAACCACGCCTATTTGCATAACCAGAATCTACAAGATAATATTTTCGTTCTGGAGGATGAGGAAACTTTGGATCATCTCGCATAGCAGTGTCCAGCACTCTAGAGTCATGTGTTGATCCCGCCATTCCAACGAAGCAATATGTAAATAACATATCATAATCACAAATTCCCAAAACATTAAGGCTTGTTAATCCTTTCCGGTTCACAAAACGCAGTGCATCTCGACCTGGAGTCACCATTACTGGTACATGTGTTCCATCAAGAGCCCATATAAAACCATTAAAATAAGGCCAATACCGCTTGTCTCCATGTAAGCTATTCGATATTGCTTCAAACTCACGAGTTGTTCTTGGTCGTAACAGCCAATTGTACCACTGCTCCGAGCACATAATGAAATTTTCTGCATATAGTCTATTGCGCATGGCCAAATCTTAAACTAATGTCACGCTGAGTGTCGTTTTGGCCACACAAAATCAAGAAAATTGCGACGCTCTCATCCACTTTTATATTATTTGACTCTAGTGATCCATACTTTGTTTGAAGAACTTCACATAAACGAATAAACGCTTCTGAACTCATGCGGATAAGAGTACGACATGAACCTTCGTTATGGTAGATTTGGCTACGTATCATCTTCCAACCATTTCCCCAGACTTTGTTCATTGTTTTTTTTTAAAAAGTTTGTCTTGTAGTACTCTAATATAGGATGCATGTACCTTTGGAGAAACTCTTCTTCTTCCAATAACATTAGCTCCATCAACTCATCTTATTTAAGTTTTGAATTCCACGTGAACGTAATTCTATGATACGAAGTTCCTGCAAATATTTACATATATATTACAATTCAGAGATAAAGAAAATAAACTCAAGTGCTTATAAATAAATAATTATCTTTATAAAAAGAAAACATGCAATAAAGCTTCATAACACTAACAAGAATATCTGTAAACACCAAAACCAAATTCTTAAAGTCTAAGTAATTTCTCTAAAATATTTCTAGAATGCTTAAACGGGGCCATCATCATTGCTTCCATTAAGTAAATTGACAAAACTTGTTGGTTCTCTACGTGGCTCCTCCAATCCAGTGGAGGGCACACCAAGAAAACTCATGAAACCATCTCCATTAGCACCTATTCCAGTACTTCCACCCATTCCAACACTCTGAAAATGGTTTTGACTGGTCGTCAACAAATCAACTTGATTGCATGGAATCCCATGTCTGTCTGTGCCAAGTACACTCTCCATACATTTGATCTTAATTTCTTCATTCTCCAATTTCACAAAGGCTTCACGTATATCAGCATCATGCTTTAACAATTTATTTGCTGCCCACCAAAATACCCCGAGCAGTTATACTGGTAACTTTTCTAGAACTGATGTTGCATCACCATATGTTATCTTTTGAATTTTTCTTGATCGTAGTTCTTCTAAATATTCTTGCCGAGAATCTACGACACGTTGAAATCCACTCTCCACCTGTGTTTCAAAAGTATTTTTTCTTCTTGGAAGACGACGCAACGACATGCTTCGGATTAATTGGTTGCATCCTTGATCACTAGTAAGATCCACTACTGGTTCAGCAGTTTGAGTTTCTTGTATTTGGTCCACCACTGTTATGCCATCAACATCTAAAGTAGGTTGTACTTGCTGGAGTTGTAGGCTAAGCATATGTGGCGAATAACGTTCATCTTGATCAACATCATGTTCACCAAAAAAATTGATTCAACAAATCTTTAAATGGCAAAGGTTTCTTTTGCAAAACATGAACTAGTCTTCCTTTAGTTCCTCCATATTCCTGAGAATAATAAAAAATTAGTATATAAGAAATACATGTATACTTTAGATTATGAATTTTGTTAGGTTATCGGTCTAGGAAGAAGAAGAATTATATGTTAGGGTTTAGTTACGGAGTGAAACGTCTTTGTAACTTGTTGTGTCTTTCGCAGTCTAATCACGCTTGGCAAAGATTTATGCAATTCCAATTCCCGGTGCCAAGAGACCGAAGTCAAAGTCTGTATCCGCTGAATCCACGCTCCCAGCTAAAAAACAGAAGCAAGACCATCCCGTTGATGATACAACTCCACAAACCAGAAACGACGACGGAAGCGTTCCCCCACTTACAGCGCAGCAAACCGGAACCTACGACCAGTCTCCTACAGCTGACGAAGATTTTATTTATCGTCCAGAACACGAACGACGTGAGGAAGGACACGTTTCTGGATCCTTGAGACCAGTAGCAGATGAAAACATGAACCCATATATGGGATATTGATTCTCGTAGCAGTCTTGTAGTCCTTGCTTTTGGATAGAACAGAGTGATTTTTGGGTTTGCGTTGTTTTGTTAATAGCTGTGTTTGTAGAAGTAAGATACATTCGTTTAATACAGAATGAAATACAGAGTGAAAAGTCTAGTCGTTTCTTCTCCATCTTAATCTTAATTTTCTCAAAAAAAAAAGTCTAGTCGTTTGTTGTGGTTTAAGATTCCTCACATTCTGACCAAAATGACACAGAAATCATTTAATTTGCTAACCATTTTGTTTCACTTTATCATGTGCCTAAATAATCAGGTGGGCCATTAACCTCATCTTTTAGATAAGTTTAACTGACAGAATTGGACCTATCTCATCAAAACTATTTACCAATATATTTTAAAATAGCTACATTGTTAAAATGTAAATAAAATTAACATAAAATCCCAAAATCTCCATGTAGACCGTAAACTTATTCCAATACAAACCTTCTTGGAGATTTTGGGATTTTCTGTTAATTTTATTCACATCAATAAATATGTCTTGAAGAAGACCAATATCTTACACGAAAAGAGAAGACATCAATAAATAAAAATGTCTTCAAGGATGGGCTTACACTAAAGACTCAAATATTTCAGAAACAGGCCCAAAGATTTAAGAAAACCCACCCCAAACAAAACCCTAAAATGCAAAACTGCGCATATATTTAGGTCTAGTCCTTTCCTCCTCTGTGTCGCCGCAAAGAAGAAACGCATTTTAGGCTTCTTGTTGTAAAAACTCTTCACTGCAACAACATGGCAAGCCTTCTCGTTCTTTTTCATAGATCTGTCGTTGAAGAAGATGATACTATCACATCTCGTATTGACTGAGTTACTTTTCGTTTTTTGCAGACTTTCAAGCGCAGGAACGGTGGCAGAAACAAGCACAACCGTGGTCATGTGAAGCCAATCAGGTGTTCCAACTGCGGGAAATGCTGTCCCAAGGTTTGTGTTACGATCTCCTTCTTAATCAATTTCCTAAATAGCTAGATTTGTCTGAATAAGTTCGATCTGATTCTGTTGATATATATGATAGGATAAGGCGATCAAGAGGTTCATCGTCAGGAACATTGTTGAGCAAGCTGCTATCAGAGATGTTCAAGAAGCCAGTGTCTACGATGGTATGTTGTTTGAATACATTCTCCGTTAATACTTGTGTGTGTGTGATTGAGATTGTCCGTTTTGATAATGTGGTGACTTTTGTAGGATACACTCTACCTAAGTTGTATGCCAAGACGCAGTACTGTGTCTCGTGTGCTATCCACTCTCACGTCGTGAGGGTCCGTTCCCGCACCAACCGTAGGGTTCGTACCCCTCCTCCACGTTTCGTCAGACGCAAGGTACTCACTTTGTACTGTTACTACTCAGTCTGGCTTAACCAGTCTTTAAATACAGTTGTTTGAAAGTAAACATTGCTTTGAAGCAGAATCTTACTGCTCGTAATTAGATCTTGTTTTGATATATCTGTAGAATTATATTGGAATATATAATCTTAATAGTATATTGCGGTTATAGTAGTTTCAAGCTGTTTTTGACTTTGAAAATAAGTTTCTTCCTTTAATTGTTTATCATGGTTTAATTGTTGACTTAAGGCAATTAGTTCATCTTAATCACTCTTTAGATGTAAATGGGTCTGCTTAATTTTGTTTTTATAATGGTGAGAATATTTTGAAATATAATTCTTTGTTTCGATGACTGTAACACTATCTGGATAGTAATTGCTACTAGTTATGATAAGAACGTGAGAGCTGTTCTTGACCTTTCTAACATTGTATATGAATATGCAATTAAAGCTTTTTACTTAATGTCTTTGACACTATGATAATTTTTTTCAGGAGGATGCTCCCAAGCCTGGACAACCTGGTCAGGCTGCTCGCCCTGCTGGTGGTGCCCCTGCTGCTGCTCGTGCGTAAAGACTGCAAGATGCTGGCAACTCAAAAATCTTTACATTCTAGTTTCTGTCTCATGGTTGTCTAGAATTTTTGAAGATGTTTTCTACATTTGGTTAAAGATAATTTTCTTATGGAGCTTTGAATGTTATGAGACTATTTATCAGTTTGTTTTTGACATTTGGCGTTTCCTCCTTTTCTGTTCATGCAAATCATTTCTTTCAAGAGACGTATGAGTAACCAACCAAACTATACAGATCGTCCTAAATTTTTATTTTCAAAAGGCTAATCCGAACAACTTGGATTGTATGAACCATAAACAGGTAGAACCTTATTATAGTTGCTCTACATTGAACTACTTGACCCTGAGAGCCTTTGTATCAGCGCAGGTACAATAGTGGTCTCATAGCATACAGAAAGTGACAAAACCATAGTTCCTGCAGTTAAGAAAGCAGACCACTGCACCAATTAGGAACGTAACTTAAACAAACCTCGAGTCCCTTTATTAGTCAGTTTAAAGACGTAGAGATAGCCAGTACTCGTGTACCTTCCCACGGTGTACCTGAAGAAGTCTTTAAATAAGGCTCCGTGATAAGAATGTAAGAGAAAAGGCCAAGCAGGGCAGCTTCTCTCCCTGCTCCACCTATAACTATAAGTATCCGCAGTCCAATCTCATCCCCAAATGGCATTGGCCAAATTAACAAAGGTACATGTGAAAGTCGTGTGCATATACTTGAGGACAGACGCGCATTGTCGGTTACCTCCTTGTGCTGCCACAAACAAGGGCGAATCTAGATGACCTTTTTTGTGGGTGCACAAATGGTAAAAAAGTAAAATAAGAGGAATGAAAGAAAATTTAATCGTCCTTTTTAGGAAATATGGTTAAAAATTTGGTGTGTTGTTGATCACATAAGAGATAAGTATTTTTATGGTGAGTGATTGAATGATTATGATGGTGGCTTATTTTGTTTGCAGTAAATTGTCAAGAGTAATATTTAACAGATTTTGCCATGTCTGCACCTGCTAAAAAAGGTTATACAGAAGCTAAGGAGAAAGATCTAATGCTTACTAAGTTTTAAGTGTTTAATAGCTGGTTTCAATGATCTAAACCTTCTTTTGTTTACAAGTGTGCTTGCTATATCATTGCCTTGGTTGCGGCAGAAGAAGATTAAAAATATTTCTTTAGAAGATTAAATATGAATTTGCAGAAATTTCGACAAACTGTGATGATTAAGTGGCTGCTAATTCTAAGATTTTTTTTTTTTTTTAAAGAATACTGTGGATTACTTCTCTAAGATAGTTTTGTTTGACAACAAGGCACACTGTCTCACATAGTTATATTTCTATGTCTCCTTCTCAGGGATATGGGTTTCGACTTGGGTGTGGAGTGTTTGGCAAGTTAACATCATTTAAAATGGATATATCCGACTTTGATTTGTTTGCCTTCCTTTATGATTTTGATGTGTACGTATCCACTAATTATTTTTTTGAATGAAATCCTATCTGTGTTAATCTGAAGTAACTTAGCAATATGCTTTTCTGCAAGCAGGTTAGGCGACTTTGAACTTCATTCAAGTCCACAGATTCAAAACTCCAAAGAGGTCACTGCTACAAGAAGAATTGATAAGTCTTGACTCTCTGGACTTTGGTCAACAACTTGACAAGCGGCCTCCAGGAGTCCAGGGACAAATACCGATGTCAAAGAAAATGATTTAGCTGAAAACGAAATCAAGCTCCAAGAGAGCGTGAAATTTTCTGAGGAGGTAGAATCACCTCAAAATCTAAAGATGAAAGCCTCACGAGTTCATAATACAACAACTTCAGTCCGCCAACATTTCAACATTGTTTGAAGAAAATAGACAGCATTCTGAGACTGCACATACTGCAGGAAGTTGAGAAACCATTCTGTGAAATATGTAGTTCTGCTGCGAAAGAAGATTCTCCTAGGGATCCAAAACAGATTGCCTACAATAAAAAGATCTCCACCACGAGATCAGGTTATGAAGCAACTGAGTATAAATACACCATCTTCCAGCGATGTACAGCACAGCTCACCGTAATGTCTCCTTTCTCCTCTGTTTCTTGGAAGCAACGAATGCCAAGGAAGGTGGAAAGTTTATGGGGATCGATATAGTGCTGGTAGATGAGAAAGTAAATTGCCTCTTTGGAAACGTTTGTTCGTAAAATTATTGGAGTTCTGCTTCTAACGTCATATTCTTTCTCTTATAGATTGAGAAGTCACTGAATCTTTTGTTACTTTCTCTTATATTAATCGATAACTGTGTTTATAATGTCTTTTTTTAAAGGATGCAGTCTACAATGATCCAGTGATCGAGTAGCGTCCACCGCGTACGTTGAACACGTTCCAACGCCTACTCAGAGAGGGAGGTAGTTATCAGCTGAGTTCATTTGATGTGACAGAGCGATCAGTACTCTCAGAGAGGTATGTACTCATTGTTATATCCACTCTTTGCATTTGTGTCTCTCAATTTCTTTTCTGGTATTTTTCGTATCTTTCTTAGCACTCATTCAGCATAAAGTTTTGGATGAATTTCTAATGTTTTCTTTACAGCCAGAAAATCATGACAAGCTCAAGCTCTTGCTCTTACAAGGGTACTATGTTTCTTGGTGCGTTCTTATATTGGTTCTTTTTCTTCATGATCAGCTGTGGGTTTCAGATATAGATGAGTGTTGCCTAAAGTTTTTGTTTGGCACTTCTGTTGTGCAGATTAGTTAGACGGCCTTAGCTGAAGCTATTGGTGCTTCTCTCCTTCAGTCAATGGTGGTTACATATCTGACTCGGAGATCGGTACGTCTGCAGTCAAACACATTCAGATTTATGATAAGTGAGAGCTTTTCCTCTTTCAATTTTATAATCTTTTTTTTGTTGCTGTATCACATATAAAAATAGTACTGATTAATAAAATGGTATCCCCCTTTCAAGTGCTATGAAACTGAACAGAAGCGTGTGCAGTCATCCTTTAAATTCAAGGATACACAAACATTATAGATACAAACATCATAGATCGACGTCCCGATATATAAACTTTTTTGTAATGCTCGGTTTTCATGATAATTATGATAACTACAGTTACATTTTTTTTAATGTGTGATTTTAAACATAAAAAAGTAGGTTAAAATTATAGTTTCACAAACATAAAAATTCTGTAATTCATTAGATTAATAATTTAAAAATCAAATTTGATTTTAATAAAAATTAGAGTTATAAACCGTACTTATTTTGATTATATTGGTTTATTGTCCATTAAAGATTCATAACAAAAACACTTGTCTGTTTTGAAAAGTGAATAATGAATTTAATGATCTTTCGACAATGTAAAACAAAATATATAATTATTATAATCTTTTGCAGTATTAAAGATTAATGCAAGAGATTACAAAACACACACACACACACACACATATATATATATATATAAAGTTATATTTTAATATGTACTAAATTAATTTGAGATATTTTCAATTGTTTGGTGCATATGTCAGCAAGATGTTAAATTGGCTATGCCATTAATTCACAACAAACTACTTACAAGTGTTGTTTAAACAAGGAAAAAATCTTTGCAACTATGGAATGATTGTGCGTACGGTAAAATCGACTTAAATAATTATTTCTATCACCAATCGAGTCATATTATGTGTTTTACTCGACTTCTGACATTGGGAGTAACTTATGTCCACAGATCACTAATCTTTTTCCTTAATGCAGGTGATAAAAGAAGATCAATGTAAAGACGAACTAAAATCTCGAAAAGATAGTCTTTAAGAGCGTTCAGGTTAGAGAGAGATTACATGGATGGAGCCACCAAAAATGATCCAAGACTCACTAAAGAATATATTATTCCGAAATAAATTGGTTTATGCAAATGAAGAAATTGACTCACACTCGTTTGACGAAATTAATTTATATCCATTCAATAATACACACACAATAAAACTGAAGCTGTAAATCAACTGTCAACAAATAAAAGACTTCGTCTGAACCATGTGTTCACCAAAGTTGAAATCTCTTAAGAAAAATAAAAAAAGTTAATATATTTTATTAACTTATAATCTTTGACTTTTTATTACATTTATGCTTACAAAAATAAAGTTAAGTTTAAAAATCAATAGTGTATGAAGTTTAACAAAAAATAATAATCCTTCAAAACATAAAAAACTAAAGTGGAAATAAAAATAAAAATAACATAACCTAATGATAAATATATTTTAAAATATTTATCAAAATTTGAGAATAAACTAAATATTATTTTTTTCTTACTTCCCGCCCGTAGGGCGGATCTACCATAGTTTTCTATATAACAATAGTAATTGATACTTCCCATATTTTGTGAATGATAATAATTTTATTTTTTATGCAGTATATACTTTTCATTTTATTTGAAGATTAGTTTTTCATCTATAATATTATTTAAAGATCGGATATGAATATATACATGCCAATTAAAATAAAATATTATGCCATTTTTTACTTAATAATGATATGCCAATTTTGAGTGTTCATTTTTTTAAAACTTATCTTAAAATTAAGTTTTAGATCTAAATAAAAATACAAATTTATCATAGTAACCAAAAAAGAAAATAATATTTTCATATCAATAATAAAGTTTCCTGTTACCATTGTTTCATTTTCTTCAAATGACATAATAAAAATCTCATTAAAGTCTAAATAGTTACTTTTCAGTTTTATATAATATTAAGAAGTATGAATTATTTAATAAACATTTCAAAAATATTTTTTTTGGTTTTTAGAGGGTCGTCTCATATCGGATCTTAGGTTAATAGCGGATTTTTAGATTTGTACCAGATTTTCGAAGATTATAATTACAATCCTTTTTATTAAATTGAACTGAATTATACACATATCACTGAATTTATCGGTTTAATCATAGGTCTGGGCTGGATACGAAAACACTCTTGAAAATAATTATTATAAATAGAACAATTTCTTTTGAAACACAAATAGAAAACTTTAAAATTATTTATTCTCTAATATGAATTACAAATTCAATTCAATTTCATTAAAATAAAAATATATCCGCGCTTTCAAAACGCGGGTCAAAGATTATAAGAACAACCTTTATATGAAAGACAATTTCTTTAATTTTTGAGATATGGAACAAAGCGAACCAAAATAGAATATTTTTTTTCTATTCTAAATTTTCTTGTTGTGTTTGATCTTTAACAAATGAAACACTTATTAATATGTTAAGTTTGCACGAGTTTGGAACTATCCAACATGTCTAACATGTTAGCAGCTTTGCCCCTGGCCACAAATCTAGTGCCAAAACGGTAATGAGAGTCTCAAGACCAGTCTTGATGCTGTAATGGTTGCAGGCTTTGAACAAGCCGTAAGAACAACAATGTTGGAGTTGTAACTGTCTTTTGCAGATGTACCATGGTTCAAGCCTCTGTATTTAATTATTCTTTTTGAATCTTCAAGGTTTTTGTAATCCTTAATTAGAGGATGGCCATGTGAGTCTCATCGTCTCACACAATACGTTTATTCCAAAGAGTTATTTTACGTGTTGTCCATATTTAAATTGTAAACAATATTATTTTGCTGCTGTGACGCCCTTTTGACTTGTACATCGCACATTGCATCACATGCCTTTGAGCTCTCAAGTTTCACAATGTCTTAGCTATAAAATGACTTTGAACCATCTCTATGTTCTCTCTGTTTCCTGCTTTTGACCTTTTGCACTTAAATGTATTCCTCAAAGTCAATGATCTCTGGTCTAATATGGATGATAATCATGATGATGATGGAGATGCAAGAATGTACAGGCTGCACTGAAAGTGAAAGACGAGGTTTGTTAGAGCTCAAGGCCTATTTTCTCTCGTTCGGTAAGGAACTCCCTGACATTGATAGAGAATGGAAGAGGAATAGTAGTCACTCTTGTTGTAGTTGGAGTAGAATCAAGTGTGACATGAACAGCAAACGCGTGATCGGACTCACCCTTGTGAATTTATTTCCATCAGGTTACTCCAATACTCTTCTTCTCTGAAACCATGTCCCCTATCTGGATAGTTAAGGGGTCCAAATTTTTTTACATACATATTGTTATATACAAATTTTCAAAGTTCAATAAATTTTGTTGAAGAGGATCCCAAAAATATTTTACAAGTACATAATTTGTTTTTGTCACAAATTTTATAATGATATTGATGATAAAAATTTTAAATAAACGAAAGCTTAAATGTTTTCTTTGTTCAGGACCCCCTGTAAATGGTGGGCCAAACCTGCGTCTACTGAACCTAACCTTGTTGTATCCTTTTGAGAAGCTTCAGCGTCTCAACTTGTCATTGAACCACCTCGTAGGCTGGTTCGACCAAACCCAAGGTCTGTACGTATCCTCTCTTGCTGTAGATCCTTACTCTTTAAGTGTAAAACATAGGCCTGAGATTCTTTTTTTTTTCTGAACTGAACTGGCCATACCGAACCAAAACTTTTGGTTTGTGGTCAGTTTTGGTTTGTTTAATTTTCAAACAGTTTGGTTATCCATTTGATTTGGTTTGTTAATCTGAATTATGCCACTAACCAAATTTCGACTAAAAATTTGAAATAACCAAAAAGAAATCTTATATACAAAACTAATGCTAACTTTTTTTTTTGTAAAATAAAACTGAAAGTAGTGTTTCCAAAACATTCATACGATTTTCCTACCAAAAAAAAACATTCATACGATTTACTTAAGTGGATAGTATTTTTGTTGTGTAATCACTTCTAAGTTTATCTGTTACTATTGGATATTTAATTTAATGTTCATACTATATTTATTTCATTAGTTTACTTTATTATCAATAATAGAATAAATAGTGTTACTAGTAATTATCGTTTTTTAATAATACTAGATGGTGGCCCGCACAGTTGTGCGGACTAATATATATCTAACTAATTCTAATTTTAACAATTTTTTTAAAAAAATCAATCTAAATTATTTAATTAGTTTAAAATAATAAATTAATCAAAAGATATAGTTTTTGTTATTGCACATGTAAAACATATCATCATCATAATCTAATAAAGTTTTATAGATATTAAAAATAATCATATGAATTTGCGGGAATAATTCTTTTATAGATATTTATTATTAAATATACTAATTGTTAAATATCAAAACAATATTTATTTTAAAATATATTGTTTTCTTTAGTCAGTTTTACTATATTAATTTAAAAACCTTTGTCTAATTAAATGAACAAATACATAATTGTTAATAAAAATTGATGTTTTCAAACCAAAATTTTGAAGTTATCAAAATCTCAAAATAAAGTAAAAACACAATAATGTTAAATCGATTCAGCTTTACATATTATATGAATCATTGGTAATTAAAATATTGATTATAATTATATTTTAAAACACTTCCCATAATAACTGAATAAACACCAAAAAGCCATATTGTCAAACAAAACATTAATATGTAATGTATAAGATAAAAAAACATTTCATATCTATTGTTATTTTAATTTTTAAATGCTATAATAGAGAAAAATAAGTTATAATCAATCTATATTGTTTTACTCTAAAATAGAAATTGCTACTTTCTATAAAATGATATTGCTTTATTGTTAAATGATAACTTTTATTTATTTCCAAGTATTGGTCATTAACTTTCAAGATTTATTAAATATAACTGAAACAAATTATTTTGGAAATATTTTATTAAAAAATATAGAATCACGATTTTCTTTATATAATGGTCTTTTAAAGAAATTTTAATTAAAACAAAGACATAACTCTGTGAAACTCTTGAAAGAAATTTAAAGTAAACATAATTAGTTTTATAATATAAGGTACATGTTGTAAATAAAAAATAATATTTTGAAAATATTATTTTATGATTCTCATAAAAAATTAAAATAAAATAAATATTAGTTTTCAATTTAAGTA